>JAOWLH010000013.1:16805000-16980000 GCA_027405865.1 Salix purpurea | reverse complement strand
TGTATTTTATTTTTTCTTCATTCTTTTGAATCTTGTCTTTCTATTAATGTTTTTATTCTTTTCAATTTAACTCTTAAATTTAAATTTTTCCATTGCGTTTTAATTTATTTTTTATTGAAATTCTAATCCTCGTTATTTTTTTGTGATTTTAACTCTCATGATTTTTTCATGTATAATACTTTTGATTTTATAACTTGGGTCATGATTTAAAAATTTATCAATTACTTTTTTGTCTAATTTTTTGCTTTGACATTCATTTTCCTTTTCTTTCTATGCAATTATCATATCCTCATTTATTCTTACATTGTTAACAAATAAGATCATTTACATGTTTCGAGAATATTATAAAGAGATATGTCTATAATATTGGCAAGTATCTGTCTTTTGCACCGAATTATTTCCCCCTGCTTTGTTTGTTGTCAATATCTTATTGGGGCTATCCAAACAATAAAAATCTATATGTGTGCACTCCTTATAAAAATTTGAAATAATTAAGATTTTACTCATTTATTTGAATCCATAAAACACTCTTTATGGATATTTATGAATACGTTATTATCTATAAAAATGTATTCTTAGGACTTGGAAACTCCTCCCCTTCCACATATATATACAAAGGTTGGGCTGTTAAAATGGTATGATGTTATCATTAATTATTTTTTAAATATTCAAAAATGAGTATTTTTTTTCATATTTAATAAAAAAGCACTCAATATTGTGATTGTCAATTATTTGTAATTTCATAGGAGTCATGCTAAATTACGCCGCCTGTGAACCTTATTCATCCATGATCATATTTCTCTTCTGTCTCCAAAGATTTAATGACCACAAAATGTGAGATGATTTCGTATTTGTATTAGCTTGATTGTCCTTGAAAGGCAAACGTATTTAATTTGAGAAAAATAAAAGAAATATATTTTATTTTTATTCAATATTTAATAGAAATTATTCATAGAGTATTTGCTAACAGCACAACAAAAGCTTTTTGGTATCATCATATGATTTTTAAAAATATCACTGTAATTCTTTTAGATAAAAATTATTTTATTTTAGAATTTTAAGAAACTTTAAAAATAAATAAGGGCTAGTGGAGTCAAACCCATGCGTGTTCAGGTTCATATAATTGGATCCGAGTTTTCATTCCTTCAAAATTAAAATCAAAATCAAAATTTATTTTCATTTAAAAATATTATTAAAACATTTAGAAATTCTATTTGAACCTGACAACATGATTTAGGCTCGCTGTCCGAAGGTGTCTTTAATCATTCCCCTGACGACGGAAAAAAAAATCCTTTAAAGGTACTCATTATAATATATTTTAAAAATCTCTTACCCTTTTGTAGATATCTTAAATTTATTCTTTCAGATAAAAACTAATATAAATTAAATTTTAAAATATTAATTAATAATTTAAATGAATTTAGATATTTTGAGTTTTTAAAGCTAAAATGGTAAATTTCTTTGATAGAAGAAAGACACATTACAAAAAAAATCTTATTTTTAACCCAAGTCAAATATTACATTCCCGCCAATCAATTCTAAGAATTAAAAAAAATGATTGAATAGCTTTTCAAAATATTTTTTTATTGAAAAAGTATCAGAATAATTTTTTTAATTTTCAAAAATTATTTTTAATATCAACACATCAAAATAAATAAATAAAATATATTTTTTAAAATTATTTTTGAAATGCACAATCACTCAAAAACAAAATCTAAAGAACCGAAGATAATGAGGAATACAATTCCCTTCTAGAATGATGGAAATTACAAGGGAATGTGATTTGGACTTAATTATTATTATTATTATTATTATTATTATTTATTGGACTAGCATATCTTTAATTTTTTACTATTAACAACACAATTATTTAGACATATTTAATGAATATTTATTTTACTCTGTAAAATTTTATTTTTTCAAATTCCTAGTTGAATCCATTTCAATATATTAGTTTTCGAAAGTAGTAAAATGTATTTTTTTCTTAAGTGTATAACGTTTTAAAAAAAACAAATATTAATATTTTCAAATTTAGATATTCTAAGTTGTAAAGTTAAAATAGTAAATTTGTTTAAATTCTCCATTAATTCCTATAAAAAAACCAAATACAATAAAAGACACATCACCAAAAAAATATCAATATAATATTCCAAGCGATCACATCGAAAACTCAATCATAGAAATGCATACAAGAATCATGCACGTCTCTAAACCCGGCAATGCAAGACACCATGGAGGTGATCGTTGAATTTGATTTTTTTTTTTGTCTTATTTCTAGAAGAAAAAAAAGTTCAAAAAAACATTTTTCATAAATATAATTTGAGCAATGAATAGTATAATCATGAAAAATATCCTGATCATCAAATAAAGTATACTAGTTTTCGCATGTGAAAAATACAAATAAGAGAATTCATATGAATTTTACTCCTCACTTTAATGTATTAATATCAAAAATATTTTTTAAAAAGTAAAAAAAAATATCATTTTGATATATTTTTAAACGAAAAACATTTTCAAAAGCAATCTCAACCATATTCCTAGACAGACACTAACTAAATAAACAATAATATTAATATCATAATATTTTTGTTCAGTAAACATTTTTATATTAAATGTTTTTAAGGAACGTGATGTGGAGATAAAAATATTAAATTTATTATTACAGATCTTAAATTCGAGTCAGAAAATATTCAATAAAATATTTATATTGATGCCTAACATCAATCTAGTCGGGCAGGTGCTTAGTGGGTAACAATTAGTGGGGTAGGTAAAGAGACGATAAGGTTCATCAATACACAAATAAGGACCCAATTCCCATCACTATTTAGATTTAATAAATGTAAGTTTAAGTAAATATCTTTTTTAAAATATAAAGTGTAGAAAGATATATTTTTAATATATATTAAAAATATTAAAAATGAAAAGATTGTAATTATAAAATTTTAAAAATTCATTACGTATTTATAGACTATAAATTTTATTCTGAAGATGAAAGATGATGTTTTGAGTTATATTTTAAATATATATTTTTTTTAAAAGAAAAGATTTTGCTGGCTAATTGATTAATCTTGTAAGTGATCCATCACTACCTAACCCAACCAAGTCAATCACATCTTTCACTCAATCAATTTGTTTTATCATTCGGATTACAAGAATGATAAGTTTATTTAGATTAAATTAAGTTTTCTTTTTTTTAAAAAATAGATTAATTAAAAATTAAATTACAAAATTTATTTTTCTTATAAAATTATTATAATGTAATCATGTAGGTTAAGGTTATAACTCTTGACCACGTTGAGGTTGTATATTTTGAAGGCTGTAATGATTGATGGATTGACTTGTATCCATCTAGAATAATTTTAATATTAAAAAATATTATCCAATATTTATTATTTTATGATTATTTTTTTTATTATTAGAAAACATGTTAAAAATATCTTTATATATTTGATTTACATTAAAAATAAAATCTGGCTTGTCACATAACTCCCGACAAGAATTTAGTATATACTCATTACTCACGTGGGAGAATAGTCTGCCACTGCCTTTCAAATTGCGGGCCATAACAATTCAACAGTTTTTTTCTTTCTGGAAGCACATATATCCGACCGACAATATTAATTGTTGCGGTGTGTTATTTATATTATTTTTTAAATTTTATTATTTAAAATAATATATATATTTTTATTTTTATTAATATCAAGATATTAAAATGATATATAAATATTAAAAATAAATTAATTTAAAATAAAAAATAACAAAACAAATTTTCAAGTTTTTTCATAAGTGATTATGAAATGCAATGTGAATGATAAAACAAGAGGCTCACGCAATCCAAATTATAAAACAATAGCAGGGTTGTTGGCTGAAAGTGACAAGAGGATCACTAGCTGATGTCGTCGGGTAAAGGAGACCAAAATGATTTTTCATGTGATGATGATGTCGAAAATGATGGTCTGTGGTAACTAGGAGAAGCGTTAAAAGATGTACATAGGCTGTCCTGCTGCTTGACGCCAGAGCTATGGGAGATGACTTGACAGGTGGAGGTGCTGCGGTAAAGAGGAGAGGCTGTTGGTGCCGAAAGAACAGCTATTGGTGCTTGCTGGTGACTGCTGCCGGAGGAGGAGGGCTATTGGCGTGGTTGTTTTTAGAGTGAGAGAACTACCGATCGAGAAAGAGAGAGAGAGAGAGAGAGAGAGTGAATTGTAAATGCACTGTGGAGAGAGAGAGAGAGTGAATTGTAAATGCACTGTGGAGAGAGAGAGGGAGCTATCGGCGCCAAGGGTGACTGTTGGTTGATGGTTATACTATAAATTTTTTTATGTTGTGTCATCGTCTTCTTCTTCTCTGTCATGTTAAATTATTTTTTTTTGCCAAAATTATTCGTTCCCCCCATCATGCATGAGACTCAAATGAGAAATAATTGAGGGTGGTGAGTACCATGTATGTGTTTTGGGCAAAAAACATCAAAATGATGCTTTCGTAAACTGAAGTTTAAACCTCAGTTTTGTGGGCCCCACAATTATAAAAAACTGTGGGACGAAATTTACCAATCATTTTTGGCTCTACGGTTGGTCTCAACCACAGAAGTCACTGCAAAGCCAAATACTCACTAAATCTAATAGATTATTGTAGCTATTTTTTAAAATATGTTTTATTCAAAAATATATTTAAATAATATTTTTTTATTTTTTAAAAATTATTTTTAATATTAATACATCAAAACAATTTAAATATGTTAAAAAAATAATTTAAAATAAAAAATAAAACAATTTTTTTAAAAAAAACTTACTATCATACAGGAAAGAAACAACGTTCCACGCAGCTTCAAAACCATCTGTGCCTGCAAAACGCTGTTACGTCTATTGAATCAACAAAAAACATGAAAACCATGTAATTTTTTTTCTAGCTTTCTGTTATGTTCATACTTTTGCTTGGTCCACACAAGTAATTGCAGAGATGGTTTGGTATGGTAATAATAAATGTTTTTTAAAAATATTTTTTACTATTAAATATATATTTATTTTTAAAATAAAATTTATATTAACACGATATAAAAATATATATATAAAAAATAGTTTGAAAAGAAAAAAAAATACTTTTAAATTATAAAAACAACATGAGATTGTAGATAAACCAACAAGCATCACCTGAAAGCTTGATTTTAAAATTACTCCACGGGGATGTATGTTTAAAAAGTTGATTCTATCAAAATGCGTTTAATCTTTCTAAGCTATGAACCCTACAAGATAGTTTGTAGGATTAATGTGTAAATCAATTCAAGGATTCTTTACAGTCGATTTAAAAAGAAGACGACGAAAGGGATTCTCTGTTCAGTATCGGTACATATTTGATATCTGTAAGAACTAAAATATATATGCATGAAAATGAGAGTGACAAGCCAACCCTAGTGTAAGAAAAGCGCATGCAGGGGCTGTTATATTCCTGACGAGGATCATCTGAGCTCATGCTCCTGATGTAAGAATCTGATGACTTGTCTGGTTCGAGCAGAGGCCTTGGCCTGCTGCTGATAAATCCATCACCTACCAGATAAAAATTGAACTCAAAATTGTTAGAGAATATATAATATAAATTATATTCTAAAGTAAATAGAAGTTGAAACATGTGTAAGGTATTATACAGATTTTTTAGTGTGTGTGTGTGTATATATATATTCAGAGATCAACCTATCTTCTGAATCAAGACAAGAGGCAGACTACACAAACCTTTTCTTCGGCGACACGACACAAGCTTGTTTCCAATGATTTTTCTAGTTTCTGGAGTTCTTCCAGGTTCAATCCTTGTAGGTCTTCTCCCCTCACGTGCCTGTCATCAATGGATCATTATATGTTCTTAGCATTGCAAATAGGAATGTCCATCTGCTGTAGCAACAAGTATTAGTCATGTGATTTTAACCTCAGTTCACGGGTTTTCTCGGCTATTTCTTTTTACACAGCACAATCAAGCTAAAAGGACAAAAAAATATTGCATTTATTAATGCATAAACATGCTATCTTATAGAATTTAATAATGTTAGATCATTGAAATGAGATCACTATCTTCTCCTTCAACTTAGTTCAAAGTTTTTGAAACAAATTATCTCGTGTAAAGTTGCAGCCCATCAACAATTTTTCGAGTTCAAACTATAAAAGCAATACCACATATCATTGATTTAATGATTTAATGGAAAATAATGGGAAAAAAGAAAAGAAAAACTAGTTCTAATAAAATCTAGTAGTCTTGCACTTATTATTTGACTTATCAATCCACCATTGACCAGCAAGCAAAAAAGAAAAGAATTGCTGTTTACCCTTCATTCATTTCTTCCTCTGAGATATGAAGAGCAATCTTCATATATATGGGTGCAAATTCAAAAACCTGGAGAGCTAAAACATGAAAATAATTACCTGCAGCTCATGCGATGGTTGACCGGACATGTCAGTGTTCTTCGGATGTAGATTGCGCCTTTCAATCACTTGCTCCATGCTTAAAGAACAACAGGTAGGCCATGTCACTATTGATTATGAAGATTAGGCAAATACTAGCTATTTATTGGTAGAAAAATCAAGTGCTAGCTACTGGGATTGTTCCAAGTTTTATTTTAGAAAATACCCTCTTTTTTCTAGCTGTAAGTATCTTCTTTTTTCAATGATAAATAGAAAATCATCAGTATTTTTATCTTTATTTTCATTATTATTTATTTATTTTGTAAGCAGAGTGACACAAAGGCTTACCAAGAGGAAATTAATTAGGGTGGGATCTTTTTACACTACATATTACAGAAACAAATTAAGTACCAACCCTAGAAAGAATGGCTAACCAAAAACTTGGAAATTCCAAACGGGTCCGAATCGAAAATAAAGAAGACTATACATGGTGTCAACAGCAACAAAGATAGACACGATTCAACTGGAATTGCGACAGCAGAGAGCTAGTCAAGCTAGATAACTTAAGAATGATCGTTCCAGGAGCCAAAGTACTGAAGAAGAATCTCAGATTGGAGACACAACAACAACAATATTAATAGCAAAATACCCTGCAGAAACCAAGAAGCAGCTTCCTGGTCTTGATAAGACAAACAAAAAGCAAAGCACACCTTCACCCATCAAACCACAGACTAATTACACACAGCAGGCAGAAAGCTTGTCTGGATAACAAAACTCGTGCAAGATCATCTACAAGATGCCTCCAAGCTAGTGCGTAATTGATGAATCTTCTAAAGGCAAACCCTAGAAAACTAGCATCGGAAAATCTTGAATGGCAATGTGAAGATTATCTCGAGTGTCGAATATTGAGTAAACCCTAGTTTTGGATGCAACATCAATAACAAATCCTATAGAAGCTGACAGTGATAATTACTCGATCTAACAATAACAAACCCTGATATCTATGATGTACGAGGTCATTAGAGAACTCTCCTTTTCATCCCAAATTCTCAAATCCCACAATTCATTAATGTTTAATGATCTATACTTGTCTAATATAACGCATATATAGTACTTCTAGACAGTAACATCAAGATAAGAAAATAAAAGACCTTGTCCCAGCAATATCTATGGAAGCACTTCTCATAACTCTATTGCATAGCGGGAGATTTTGCTCATATCCCACACTATACAAACTTATATGGAATAATATAATATCTAGATGATATAATAAAAGTAATTTCAAGTACAGTAGCAAGCACAACTTTGTTCAAATAATCATTATGATTTAATAGAAATAAAAAGAAATTCTTAAGAGAAAAATGCATTTATTGGAGTTCTTACAAATGCTTGTTTTGATTTGCATAAAAATTATCAAACAATTTGTTCATCTTGAATTTTAAATAGATAAGCTGTATTTACGCGATACATTTATAATAACTCAATAATATGTATTTTTTTTTTAGAAAAAAGTTCAACTTTCCACTTTAGTTTTTAATTTGTAAAAATAAAAAAAAATCTTATGATTTATCATTTCATTTATTTTTCAACTTGTTTGATTAAACAATTAGTGTTTTGCAAATCCACCGCCATGATAAGATTTTGATGTCCTTCCCTACATATCTTTAATTCTGTACATGATATCTCTTGCCTCCAAATTAAAAAGAAATAAAATAAATGACTATTGATATGCTGAAAAATTAATTACGATTGAAAAACTAATTTGAAATGAAAAAATAAAATTTAGGATTTTAAGAAAATAAAAATAAAAAACAAACAAGCATTAATGATATGAATGGCTTTGGTCTCTAATGGTAGAATAATTACATAGTAATTTTTAAAGTATTCATAATTGTATGATCGATAATGTTTTAAATCAAAGTAATAATTGTTTTTCATAAACACTTTTTTAAAAATACATTAAATTTTTTTTTTTTATATATAAAAAAAACAGAAACACCCATGTTAATTGGGTTCTGTTTTGGATTATGTTTCAAATTGTTTTTCAAGTTGTTTTTATAAAAAAATACACTAAAATATTTTTTTTTTTATTTTAAAAAATTATTTTTAATATCATTGTATACATCCTAAAAACATATAAAAAATAATTTTTTAAAAAATAATTAATCCGGAACAATGAGAAACTTGGTAAATAAAGGGTTTGAACTTGGGGCAAGTTGGCAGCAACTAACATCAGATCATCAGTACCGATTTCTCCCTGAAGTACTCTGAAAAATATTATTTTGCTCACAGATATCAAGAGGCTCTACTTCAACTATTTCTCTGTTCTTCTTTTTTCAATTGTAATAAGAAGATGAAAATGAAAATAATAAGAAATCGAAAGAGAGAAGAACCTTGAGTTTGAGTACTCGAAAAGCTTGCCAGTTGCAGAAAACACCATGAGAGCAATCTAGCAGCTGTGTTGTCTATCTTCCTGATCTGGATTTTCTTTCGAGTCATCTTCATCAGGTAGAAAAACTTCAACTCACCCTTCATGCAAAATCAACCAAGATAACTCATCACTTACTGATGAAAATGGAATCCCTAAGAGAACCAGAGAGACAATACCGATGTTTACAGGCCGAAAAATCATGACCCCTTTGAATAAAATGAGAAAAAAGCAAGCACACAACAAGCATACCTGCCGGGAAATCTTTTTCTTTTAATGACATATTTCTAAACACATGAACAGGAAACAGCGACGATACAAAATAAAGAAATCTGGATCACCGCCTTACCCAGAGAAGTCTTTTCAGAAGGGAAAATATGAACTGAAGATCTGGAGTTTCATTAATGTCAGTAATGGATCTTAACTGCGAGAAAGGGAGCCCTGGTGACAGAAAATCAAACCCCGAAAAAGAGAGAATTTGTTTATTTATGGAAAATTAAGAAAAATCTTATCCCAATAAAAGTGGAAAGAAATTTGAATAAAAAAATGAAGAAAAAAATGAAGTACACTCGGAAAATTCGAAAAAAGAAGGGCACGAAGGAGCAAGATTTTGCCAAATCAAGCCAAGAATCTTGAAGTGAGTAAAAATGTTAATAGTAATCATAATAAACACAGAATCTAAATCCTTTCTTTAACTGTTTCTTCTGGAGCTGCTACACTTCACAGAAAATCAACGTCAAGTCCCTCCACCAGAGGTTTTTAGAGCGAGAAAAGAAATCTTGACCTAGTTTGCTGGAAAAAGAAAGATTCTTTTTATAGCCTGGCCAGAAGTGGCACTGCAATTTTCTCCCCGGTTGGTTAATTTATTTATTTAAAAAAAATAAAAAAGTGTTAAGGAGAATGCTTGGAAATCTTAAAATTAAATTAAAATGAAAAGCTAAAGTCATCGCTGTGGATTTGCGTGGTCTTTTTATTTATTTGTTCTTGGAGATATTTTCCATTATGGTCACCAAACAATGTTTTTTTCAATTTAGTTATTCTACGTTTAATTATTTGTTTCGATGAAAAAAGCCTTGACATCAGATTTTACAAATTAAAACTTGACTTTACTCCATAAAAAGACTTAAGGCTTAGGCTATCAAAATTGACTCTCGGTGAAAATATATGTTTTTTTTCTTCTAATTATTCATCTCAATTATTTTTTAAAATCCCCATCTGTGAGATTTTTTTTTGTTTTATGTCTTTTCTGTTTGAAAATTTTATGTTTTGATTCAAGATTTTATTTTTATTATGTTTTTTTTAAGATAATTTTATAAATTTGGTTGGTATTGGTTTGATTGTTTTTTTCTTTTGTTAAATATAGGGTATATAGCAAAAAACAATTATCTTTTTTGTGAAGAAAACATACTACCAAAAGGAAAGGAGGGATATGTCAGCATGCTATTTTGTTTCAATAACTATTTTAATTCATATTTATCTTTCATTTTTTTTAAATTTAGTTTTTCTGTTATTGTTAACAAATGTTTTATATTTATTGATACATATACATATGATTATTGATTTATTTTATTAAATATGAATATTTAATTTTCATTTAGTGAATATATATTTGAAAAGAACTAGTCTATAATTGTTTAAAAGTATGGTTGAGATTGTTTTGAAAGTGATTTTTGTTCAGAAATATATCAAAATTATGTTTTTTTTTTATTTTTTAAAATCATTTTTGACACCAGGATATCAAAATAATCTAAAAACACAAAAAATATTTAATTTAAAATAGAAAATAAAAATAAAAAATCTTCAATTTTTTTCAAAAACATCTTCCAACCCGTGAATCTCTTACCTAGTTTGTAGAAATCTAACATTTCCTAAAGCATTACGTTCTCTTGAAAGCAAGGAATGTGATTCCTTCTAAATGCCCCTATCATCAATATTTATTGGACCCATATAATCCTTGCTTTTTAGTATATAATAACACAATTTGATTAGATATTTATTCCTTGTGCTTTAAAACATGTTTAATAATACATTTATTTTAATTTATAAGTATAATTTTATTAATTCAAATTTATATTTTTTTCCATCAAAGATTTATAGTTTTAGCTGGATCCATTTCAGGACATTAGTTTTCAATAGTATTAACATGTTCTACGTGTGTAATGTTTTTTAAAAAGGCGAATATTAATATTTTTCAAATTTTAGTTTTTTTAGCTCAAATTAGAATCTAATTACTTGTTTGCTTTTGAAAATATTGAATTATAAAATAAAGAACTAAAATAAAAAAAATGTGAAATATAATATAATTATGTTCATAAAACTTCATTGATTAAGAGAAATCAAGGTAATTACCGTATAATAGTTTTAAAAACATTCAATTTCTAGCTTCAACCTTACATGTTTGATGGATATCCTAAACATAAACCTGATTTTAAACAAATAAAAAATAGTTTTTAAATAAGTTATTCATTAAATCTTTTTTCACTTAAAATGAAAAGGTACGTGAATTACTATACTCTGATACAGAGGAATGTGCTTGTGCCGGTGCCTGTGTCACATCATCTTTTGTTTGAACAGATCTAATGCAGTCCAATCGCAATCGTACCTGTGTCATATTATAATATTATAATAATGTTTGGGATGTCGTTATATTATTCATTATATAATAATAATTAATAAGATTAAATAAATAAACAAACATTATATTCTCGTTGCGGGAAAGTCCTCAATATTATTATTAAACTCGGTTCTGCAGTTCTTGGCTCGACTTTATTTTTTTTTCAAAACTACCTTTTATTTGATAATAAAAAGAAAAGAAAAATTATGATCAACCTAATATTATGATATTCTGTAAATTGCAAGCATTGTTTCCTAAATGAAAATCCATCATGGTTTTAAAATCAAATTTAAAATTAAAAACTCAAACAAAGTCACAATGTTTTATTTATGGTTGAAGAGAAAATATTGATAAATGTAATAAGGTTATTTAAAAAATGAATTAGAAATATTATAAAGACATAATCTTAATGTTAATTAAATCAATAATTAATAAAAATAACGAATGTAAAAAAATATCTGCATTGCAAGGGACTTTTGATATTATTATTAACCTCGGGTTAGTGAGTCAAATTTAAAAATTCTCAATTTGACATTGTATTTTAAAAATTCTCTTTTAAAACGATCTACTAGCATCAAAATACCCTAAAATAACCAAGAAATCCATAATCAATCAAACATGTCAAATAAAAAAAAAAAGTAATTTGATCCCTTTTTTCAGGCATATTTATAGAAAAAAAACTCATTACTATTGAACTCTCCTCGTCAACTTCAAGTTTGACCATTTTAATTGTTGGTATCACAACACCAATTGTGTTCTTCTCTCGCCATGTCCTATTAGAGCTTTCTCTCTTTTATCTAACTTAGAGATTGAAAGATATTCAAAAGAAATCTCTAAAATAAAATAAAAACCATTATGAATCTAGGACGAGCCATATTTTTTTTTTTTCATGTTTTATTTTGGAGCTTAACTTATGTAGAAACAATTATTTTTCTACCAATCAAACTTTACCACGTGTTATTTTATTTACTTGAAAGGATAATTTTGTCTGAAATAAATTACATGAAAAATAAATATGTTTTCACATGTTTCCTGGCCAGTGAAAGGTTGCGCATGGGTTGAGATATTTAAAAAATATCTTATTACACACGTTCTGACTCGAACTCAAAATCCGAACTCAAAATCTACTGTATGATATGCAAATGCAAATGATCACCGATTTTTTTCTAGCACAAAAGCCAACTAAATTGAGCCCTTCGGGTAGTTTTTAGGGGCTCACTGTCTTCAATAATGTCCATTAAATATATAGCAAAGCTCGTAAGATAAACCCATTGACCCGGCCCGTGGACAAAGCAGGATTTCCAAGCCTACTGATCCAGTGAACGCATCCACGATTCGGTTAACAAAGTCTAATCTTAATTTGATTTAAAAAATATATATATAATTGCTTGTGGATGGAATTCAAATAATCGCTTGCTATGAGCGCATACATGCTGCTGGACAATGAAAAAACAGGCTTTGTGCAAAGTTATTTGTAGTTACGGTGTTAGATATTAAAATAATTGGTTGTATTTTAAAATATTTTTTTATTTAAAATAATTTAGAGCAAATAAAGATTTTTTATTTTTTTTCAAAAACTCTATTAAAAACATAAACAAATGGGCTCTTAGATGTTGTTTTGTATTGTGCCAACATTTTTTTTTTTTATGAAAATGCATTGATTTTTTATTTTTTATACTAGCATATCAAAACAATCTGAAAATATAAAAAATATTTAAACTGAAATATAGTTGAAGTTAATTTTCAAAATATTTTTCAATATGATATCAAAATATAAAAAATAAATAAATTTAAAATAAAAAATAAAAATATATTTTTTAAAAAATACTTTTAAAACATAATGCACAAGTCACGAAGCCCTGCTATTCACAAGTTGCAGCCATGGCATGAAAAACCGAGTTCCCCATCCCCTGCACAGAACATGACGAACTTAATTTAGCAAGAAAAGGTATCAGGTCACATTGATATTTTGTTTAATTTGAAACACAAATTTCCCCATCCCCTGCACAATCTTTGAAGAATCATTCTAAGCCCCCCCTGTTCTTATTGAGCAAGTTCACCATAAGACTTTCTTCATCTGAAGCAGCTAATCATGCAGCAAGAATTTCAAGTAGCTGTTTTTGCCCTGCCCTGAAGGCCTGTATCAGGGAGGATAAATCATCCTTAGTTTGAACATAGGAGTGTGTGTGTGTGTGTGACAGAAACACAATGGATCAGTCAGTCAAATTTGCAACCAGGCATGGAACTAGCTGGTTTACAAGACTTTATCGGCATGATGGGATGGTTTACTGGTTTCCCTCAGACTGTTTGTTTCTATAATTTATCTTACACGCAGACACTGAGCATATATATGACACTGTAAGTTGCAGCTGTGACAAGAACAGCATACCAGTATCGTCAAGAGGCTATCCAGGCGAGGCCACAGCGCGTTTTATTAGCCTCGGGTATTGGATTTCAATGAAGCGATGCCTGGACAAACACGCAGCGTATCTCCGCCAGTCGTCGCCTTATTTTCATCACTCGACAAAAGAGAAGAGTACCGATTGATAATCTAGAAAAAACAACCTGTCAATCAGAGATGAATAAACATTTGCATCAACCAAACTTGCTCAGAAAACTTAATGGAAGCAAGGAAATAAAAGTGCAGCTAAACAGCAACAAAAATGAATTTAACACACGTGAAAAAAAATCACCATGCAAGCTTCAGTGATGACAGACCTCAGTCGATTATTGAACTGAATATTTTAGCGTTGCTAGTTGCGACCACCGAACCCTCACCAACATCAAAGTCTAGAAAGAAGAAACAAACCATCCCAGATAGCTAACAAGTAAGTAGAATCAGCTGAAATAAGATTAGATTTCAACAAGAAGGGAGTTCTGCAAACATCATGCAGAAAAATACAACAGTGCCTGCAAAACTAACATTCGACTTCAACTACAAGGTAGTTGCATGGACAAAATGCCAGTAACTATACATGATCATGCTACGACATTGCAATAAACAGCTACAACAACAAGGTAAAAACAAAAACGAAGGGCCTTACATCTCACCATATCATTCCGGATAGCTAAGAAGTAAGTAGAATCAGCAGAAATAAGATTAGATTTCAACAAGAGTAGAATTCTGCAAACATCATGCAGAAAAAACAACAGTGCCTGCAAAACTAATATTGGATTTCAACTACAAGGTAGTTGTCCGGACAAAATGCCAATAACAATATGTGATCATGTGACGACATTGCAATAAACAGCTACAACAACAAGGTAAAAACAAACACGAAGGGCCTTACATCACTAAGTCGCCTTCACCATATCATTCCCAACAATAGAAAGTATGGGCAAGGTACTCAAACACTCATCAAGACCCTCAAAAAACCCAATCCCTTCAATATTATCCTCCTCCTCATTCCCAGGCCCATTCCTTTGACTTGGTCCAGGCGCAGCCTCATCCACCTCATTCAAATCCAACTTCCCCTTTTCCCACGACCTCCTCTGGAACGCTGCCCCTGCCATCACTATCCACATTTTGAATATTTCCCCTCCATGCCCCCGCATCCTTCAGTATTTCATTTGGCAATTTCTTCACTTTTTTATTGGGAGCTCCTTTCCCCTTGGTATTTTTTTGCTTTCTTTCTCATATTTCTACCCCACGTATCACCAGAATCAGACTCATCTTCACTTGGGTCAGAGATATCTATATACTCATCATCTTTATTTATCACTTTTTGCTTCGGTTTATTGTACATTTTACCACCACTATCAACAGCATCACCAGCTTGGAATGGGGTTGCAAATATTGCAGAAAATGGCGACCAATTACTACCAAACCCATTAGCTCCTTTCTCATTATTACCAGAAAACCCCAATGGAAAAAATCCCCAGCAGCTAAAACATGTATCTTTACCGGTCAATGGTGGTGCTGGTACCATGACAGCATGAAATGCCCTCCTACAGCTTTGGCACCTTAGAATACACTCCTCGTAAGCTTTTGGATACTCATACATTATATAACAATAAGGACAAGCAGTCCAAAAACTCGGTACCTCTGGCTCACTCTCACTCGCCTTCCTAGCTATGGGCTTAGTCACTCGCCGAGTCGAATCAGTGGCACTCCGCTTTGGAGCTGATCGAGCTAGCCCAATCACAACTTCTGGCCAAGTTGGATCCTTTGGAGTCTTAGACGGAGTTGATTGCTTTGGTGGCTCAGTAGCGGTCTTCAGTAGGGTAGGCTGCGTAGGTGGCTCAGGAGCGGTCTTCAGTAGGGTAGGCTGCTTGGGTGGCTCAGTTGGCTTCTTCTGAGGAGTTGATTGCTTAGTTGGCTCAGTTGGCATCCGCTGAGGTTGTCGCCATGCTGGCTCCGGTTGGTTTCTCTGCTGAGTTTGCGGCCGAGGTGACTCCACGGGTTTGGGTTGAGCGGGGAACAGAATAGCAGACTCGGGCATAGAATTGGGCATCCTCGGCGTTGTGAACAGAGGGACCGGCCGAATCGGTTCTGGAGCAGACGGCGGTTGCTGTTGAAATGGTGGAGTTGGCAGTTGCTGAGTCACAAGGAGACCGAGCTGACTCAGTTGCAACTCATGATCATACATTGCCTTCTTGGCAGCATTGGAAAGAATGAGCCAAGCCTCCGACACAAGCTTGAACGCCTGATCAGCAAAGAGCAGCCTATTACTCGTCGGGTTGAGCAATAAGGCGAGTTTCCGATACTGATTGGCAATGAGTTCGAGATCCGGAGTAAACCGACCAAGTTGTAGAATCGCATAGTAATCATAGTAGTTGTTGTTCTCGACGCATAAATCTCCGGCAAGAAGAGTGTCGGCAACGGCGATGATTTGATCTGCGATTCGATAGAGTCTCGGGTCGGATTCTCGAGATCGGATCGCAAAGCTCTTAGCCCCGTGCAAGTCACGTGCGGATAAGAGTTTCTCTGATATAGATAACCACCGTTCTGCTTCTACTCTGTAACCGTTTCCTCCTCCGCTGCTGCTCCCGTCCATTTCTTTTTATTTCTCTCTCTACGAATTTACTGGTCTGTTCTCTTAGATTTGCTTTCTGTGTTTGGAGTGATGTCATTAAACCTGGTTTGGCTAATTTAGGATAATGATGGGAGTTGAACCGAGCAACTTTACAGGTTAGCTTCGAGATAATTTAGGCTAATTTTGATTTTTTTATTACAAATTTAAAACAATATTGTTTTATTTTTAAAAATTAAATAATATTATTTTTATTAATATGTGTGTGTATCATGAATGGGTCGGGTTATATAAAAAGAGCACTCATTAATATTATAAAATATATTATAATCTTATTAAAAATAGGGAAATCGAGCTATAATTCATTAAATAATATCCAAAATACTTTTTTAATTAATTAATTTAAATGAATCTCAATTAAAAAACTTCAAGACCCTAATTGATCAAATCAGGAGTTACATAATAAAATCGTTAAAATAATAACAAAATTCATTTTTTCTTAATAAAAAATAAAAATAAAAATAAAAATATTTTTTTGAAACACAAATGTATATATAAAAAAGGGTAAGAATAAAAACTAAAATTCATTTCATGATATTCAGGATTTTATGAATTGAATTTAACTCGAACAACTGAATACGGTTAGGTAACCGAATCAAGTACGAACCAGCCAGTACTTTTTTGGACAGAGTTTGCTTAGTTGGCAACTCCATGCAGCACTAACACGGTTGGATCTTTACTTGGGTTTCTCCGTCTTTCTTGGAGACAAACAAGTGGTTCGGTCTTGTTCTTTCACCAAAACATCAAACCCCATTTCTTTTAAATCCATTAATTCTCACCAATGTCTACCTGTTGTCTTAAATCATCCTCATTTCTCTCCATCCAAAAATACAAACTTTACCTTTCTTTGTCTCTCCAATGGCTATCTCATTATCATCTCTCTCTCTCTCAAAGCACTCCCTGTCCACTTCCTCTTCAATCCCTGCTTCCAACCCTTCAATGGATCCCTCTAAACCTTCAGTCCTGAGAACCCAAAATGTAAACTTTTCCCTTTCTCTCTGTGTATATATCTAGAGATGTTTCATTTTTTTTTTTTTGTTGTTGTTTTCCGTGATTAAATGCTTCTCTTGTCGCAGATCCTTGGTTCCAAGGCTAATTCAGGAGGAATTGAGCAAACCCCTTTGATATTGTGTGGTGCTAATCTGAAGTAAGTCGGTGCTACTTTCTTTGGTTTTGTAAAACGGTGCTCCTTTTGAATTTATTTTATTTCCTTATTGCTGTTTAATTTCTTTTGCTAGATCAAGAATTAGCTCGAATATAAATTTCAATGTTGCCATTTTCTATTTTAATTTACTGAGATGAATTGATTTGTAATCAAACTTGAAATGATCCCAATTTGAACTTAGAATATCCGGGATCTGACACTAGCCATAGCAGACTTTATATGTATCTTCAAAATAGCCAGTTAAAGTTGCAGGTGGATGCATGTGGTTGCTTTTATAAAAAGCATTATTCTTCCAGTACTTGGAAAAATATAAAACTCAATTTTCATATAGTGCAACGTAATTAGACATCTATTTTATTTTTGAGTTAAAAAACAGAAATCTTTTACTGTCATCCCTTTCTTAAAATACCGAGGAGTTTTTTTTACCTGTGGATGATCTATCTAGCGATGTTGAGGATGATACTGCCTGGTGATTGATTTCCTGATGATCTGTTTTAGTCTTTTTAATCATCTACTTTATTTATAGGAGAGATTGTATATTTTATGCAATGAATCCTACCAGCAACTTTTGGGAATTGAGCTTAAGAGATAAAGATAAGCATGTCTTTGATTCGATTCAAGTTATATGCCATGAATTTAATTAGGTTGTGGCGTATTTGCTTATTCTTCTACAATGGTTTGCTTCAATGTTTGCAGGAAAAACTCAGATTTGATATCACAGGCTTCCAGGGAGCCTGCTAGAGTGACTAAAGAGCTTGAAAGTGACAAATCTGAGCGCATGGCAGGAGTTGAACCTGTTGATTTATTCAATGAGATCAAACAGCGGTTTCTGAGCTTTAAGAAGAATAAATACATGTAAGCAGTGACGATTTTGGCCTGACATGGTTTAGTTTTGATGAAACCTATCCTGCACTCTAATTGAGATAATTTTTGAGCAGGGAAGACTTGGAACTCTATGAAAAGCTTGCCACGGGACAAGCACCAAAGGTAATAATGGTCTTTTCTAGTTTTTGAAGTATGCTGTACATATTATGGATGTTTCTTAGCATCTTGTTTGCCTTTTACTGCAATTCTGCTGCTGAACAATCGGAAAAGTAGGAGTATGTTAAGGAACAACTCTTGAAACTTGTACAAGTCCACGCTACCTTATGCTTGATTTTTATGAAATAGAATGAGGGTGGTGAGATTTGAACTCATGAACGCTAGGTCAACAAGGCTCTGATACCATGTTAAAGAACTATCTCATCTAAAAGCTTAAGCTATTAGGTGAGGTCCTAGAATATGATTTATATTATATTATTCTCTAACAGAGTAAACTTCATCTAACAAATTCAAGTGCAGTTTATGGTGATTGCTTGTGCAGACTCAAGGGTTTGCCCTTCGTCCGTCCTTGGGTTCCAGCCTGGTGAAGCATTTGTTGTTCGCAATGTCGCAAACATGGTGCCACCATATGAGGTATATGATGGATTGCGTGAGCATGTCCTAAAATATTTTTACCAGAATCTGTCCTTTTTGTTTGATCATAGTCTCTGTTTATGCAGAATGGACCGACTGAAACAAACGCGGCCTTAGAGTTTGCTGTAAATTTTCTTAAAGTAAGTTATACATGCCTACAACTCCAGGGTTCTTTCTTTTCTTCCTTTCCTTTGAAATGGTGGGTTTATAAAATGTGTATATACATATTGTCAAACTGGATTGTAAGCAGGGGATATCAGACTGTAAACTAATGATGATCTCCTATCACCCAGAATGACAAACTTTTTTTTATCATGACCAATAGATTTTGGGAAGTCTTATATCTAAGAATCAATGTGCTATACATTGGGCTCTAGATATGAAACAACATGGAAACTAATGCTTCTGCACTCTTCTGGATTATATCCATTTTTGCTTGACAAATCATAAATGAATCCTTTCGCAGGTTGAAAACATTTTAGTAATTGGTCACAGTCGTTGTGGAGGCATCCGTGCCCTCATGAGTATGCATGACGATGTAGAACCAAGGTCCAGTGAAGATAATATCTGTTTTTGCAATCATCAAATATCATCCTTGTTAAAGGTTTGACTTTCTGTTTATTCTCTATCTTAACTCTTCTATTTTTTTTTCTATCTATTTTCAGTGGCCTCATTGGAAGTTGGGTTTCTGTGGGGATGAATGCAAGAGTAAAAACAAAGGCTGCCACTCATCTTCTGAACTTTGACCAGCAGTGCAAACATTGTGAGAAGGTGATAATGTTTTATGAAATTTAAAAGGCCATGTTTCCAGCTTTCATCCAGCATGCATGTCTGCATATTCGTAGTTTTTTTTGAAATTCATGGCTATTATATGACAAATGGAGCCAAAAGTATTTACCATCAGTGGGTAGAGAAGAATACAGTTTGATAAGAGGAGGCCTAAATAATATGAACCATAATCACGTTGAATGATTTCATCCTGATGCTGTTTCCTACAGGAATCAGTCAATTGTTCATTGGTCAACCTCCTCAGTTACCCCTGGGTGGAAGAAAAGGTGAGGAATGGAGAACTCAATATTCACGGTGGCTATTACGACTTTGTTGACTGTTCATTTGAGAAATGGACACTGTACAAGGAAAACAATTTGATGGACGAAAGTGGGAAAGTTGCAGTAAAAGATCGAGCATTTTGGTTCTGAAAAGCCTGCTGCTGATTTACCTGTATAATTTGCTGCTGCTGCTGCTGCTGTAAAGTGTTCTTGCATCATGTGCTTCGTCCATGCATGCACGTGAATAGTCTGAAAAAATAAAGTTATTCCCTCGAACTCCTGGGATTAACTACCTAGTAATATAAGTGCTGTTGTAATTATAGTCACATTTGATGTTATAATCTGTAATATGTTGTTGTATGACACTGCATTTCGTAGCTGATAAACGCAGTACTGTTAATTAATCTGGCATAAGAGCTTTCGAGTTCTAGATTCTGATGGATGATATTTGTGTTTTCTGCATGTCTGATGGCATGGATAAGTAGTAGATGGTCAAGCTAATTAGTTTGACTTTTCGTTCATCCCTGCAGATGTAAAATCACTGTCAAAGCTACTCTTTTCTCGAAAGCAATATGCAGAGTAGAGACTTCTGAAGAGCTTCATCTCTAGCAGTCGTCTGCCGGGATTAGGATGGCCATCGATTTTATTTTTCCGTTCATGTTTTCATGCAACTCGGATTAACTTTCGTAAATTTTACTTAATCATGATACGGTTACAATGAACACATAAATCTGGCAATCCCAAATAAGCCATCCTGAAAACGGCCCTTGATTTCAATCCCCACGGATGATGAATAAATATGGTTTTATGAGCTCCCAAAAAGCATATCCATAGTTATTAAATTTGGTTAGGCCCAGTGATTCATTGCATGATCTTAACCTGTTTTTAAATTTAATAGGAAAAAATATTAGTTTGATAAAACTTTATTGGATGTGAGGAAACTTCACCCTCGAAAAGAGCACTTTGTGGATTCAAGTGAGCGAGTAAAATCCCGACTGTTCCTAGTTCTTACGAGAGTTGCATATCCTGACTCGAACTCAAGACCTGCTATGCATATCACAAGCCCAGGTTCTTACACTACATTTCTTAAAGATATTTTAATTAACACGATTAACCTGAATTAATATAGTGATTTACAAGATCACACTATAACTTAAAAAAAAATTAGTCAATCTCAGTGGATTTAACAACTATGCCATAGAAAAAATTGAAGAGTCAGCTAATCAATCTAGATGCATCAACTTTCTTTCTTTTTTTTTTGTTAAAAAAAAGAATTTTTGAAAGCTGATTATGTTGAGGAAGTGTAAGCAAGCATAACTGTTGAGAAGTTGAGCTACCAACATACAAAATGTCCTGCCAACTCGCCCTGCAAAACCTCCCTATTCTTCACCTCCCATATCTATAAAAGCCCAAGGGTTTTATCACGAAAAAGCACTGCAAAAAGCACACTTCACGCTTGTGATTTGCTAAAGCCTAAAACTCTCCCTTCGCCTGCAGCCATTGCCATCTCCACAACCATGGCCAATCATGTCTTCCCACCTTTCATTTTAGCACTTACAGTGATCATGAGCATGGCATTGATGCACAGCCAGACAATTCTGGTAGAGGCTCGCCAACTCTTGGAGGTAACATTGCCGGAGCTTCCGAAGCCTGAACTTCCTGAGCTTCCCAAGCCTGAGCTGCCTGAGCTGCCAAAATTTGAAATACCAAAACTGCCTGAGCTGCCAAAGTTTGAAATGCCAAAACTGCCTGAATTGCCATCTTTCCCCCATTTTCCTGATCTGACGAAGCCAACATTGCCAACTATTCCCAAGGAAATCAACCCATCCCACTCAACTACTAGTCCTTAGATGAGGATCATACCATCTAATGTTTTTATGTCATGGCATACTTCATCTGCTTTGCTTGATGTATTACCGTCTGGTGTGGTGATTATACTGTACTCTACTATTTCCTTGTGTCATTTTTACTATTAATTACAGAATTGTTGTACAGGGGTCATTGCTGCCTCGTATTTTCTACTATACTTTCCGTTACAAGAAATATATGGATACTCGCTTGTTCTTTATTTTAAGCATTTAATTTGGCATAAAGTGTGGTATGATAGCAAAGAGCTTGCGATCTGCACAACAGGTCTTGAGTACGAGTCAGGACATGCATCTCGTGTAAGAGCCTGGAACAACTAGAGTTTTACTCACTTACCTGAATTCATAAAATATACTTTCTAGGAGGTGGGTTTTCTCGAATAAAAAAAAATGTTGCTGCTGTCAGCTCATAATTCATATGTATGTGATGCAAGAGAAAGTGTCTAAGATCAACCATCAGGCCTTAATCTGAAGGCAAATTGAATGCACTACTCTCAACATAGATGACTTTTCCTTGATCATAATCGAAGATATAATTAATTTAATCTTCAGAGGCACAGATTAATACGGAAAAAATCAACTGACTATCAGTAAAAAGAATACATAGGAATGCAATTTGTCACTATAAAAATCGTAGCTGTGAATCTCAATTTCTAACAGCTAATCATTCAAGTGATTTAATTAAATAATTAAGCTGTTAATTATTTCATTATTCGATCCATAGCTAGCTCTGTAGAAGAGTTGATGAATAGAGACACTCTTCTTCCTATAATGAGTTCTTAGATTTAATTAAATAATTTGAAGATTTAAAGTTATAATTAACAAAATTCTGATACCATATCATGAAACTCTTTAATTTAAAAGCTTAAATTATTAGTTGAGATTTTAAAATATAACTTATGTTATTTTTTAATACTTGTGCACACACCATCATGCTTGAAGATGATTGTAGGTAGTAGATAAATTTCAGTTAGTATATATAAGCTTATTAAAAAAAAAAATTTTATCTTGAGAACAATCTTTAGATACGAGTAGCGTTTTGTTATGAATGAAATTGAATATTTATGCTATTTTAAATTATTACTCTAGTTTTAATTATCCAAGCAAGTTTATGCATATAAAAGTCAGAAAACCTGTATCTCTTTACAATATCTTTTCCATTTACCGTTTATCATCATCATTATTATTAATACCCGGATTTAATTAAATCTTCATTAAGAGATTGATCATTAAAAAAAAAGTAAAAAAGTAAGGGTAAAAGTAAAACAAAAGTGAATGAAAGCTCCTCTTAGTACCTTGTCATTGGAGAACTATAAAATAAAATAAAAATAATCGAAGAAGTATAGAGCATGATGGTGTTTTGCCTCTGAGAAGGAGAAGGTGTTTGACCTTGTGTTTTAAAAATATTTTTTGAAAAAAAAATAATTTTTTTATTTTATATTTTAAATTAAAAAGTTTTGGTGTTTTAAGATCATTTTGATGTGATGACATCAAAAATAATTTTTAAAAAAACAAAAAAAAAACATAATTTTAATGTATTTTTGAATGGAAAACAATTTTAAAAACAACTGCAACTACATTACGATACAATCACTAAAATATGTCACTACAAGTCAATTACAAGATTTGAAAACCAGATGCAATATAAAAGATTAAATATGAAGCAGCAAAACCATGAGATGCCTACAAACACGAAAAATATACCTCACCATTCATAAATAGCAAGACGTGTTTAGTGCTTCATAATTTAGTTGCACCCCACAAGAAAATTTGAAAACGCAAAATAGGAGTAACTTAAACGGATAATGCATCATATTATTATGTATAGGTGAACTACCAAGCCTATATATATATCCCCTACATCCCGAAGTTGAACTACCAATGCTCAGGATTTCTCACCTAATCTCCCTTGAAACTTTCCTATTCCCCACATCCCACGCCTATAAAACCCCAATACAAAGTGAAATCAGTACACCGAAGTGATTGGAGAAGCTTGCACACTTTGCAATTAGTATACGTACGACTCCATCTAATTACTTTTGAGCTCTTCCTTATTGCCATCTCCAAAATCATGGCTTCCCTTCGTTTCCTGACATTTTTCTCACCACTCTTGCTGATCGTCACTTTGTCATTGGTGGCCAACACAAGCAGGACAGAAGCGCGCAGGATTCTGGAGACAACATTGCCTAAGGTTCCTGAGCTGCCCAAGCCTGAATTGCCTGAGCTGCCACCATTGCCTAAGGTTCCTGAGCTCCCCAAGCCTGAATTGCCTGAGCTGCCACCATTGCCTAAGGTTTCTGAGCTCCCCAAGCCTGAATTGCCTGAGCAACCATCATTTCCTAAGGTTGAACTTCCACCACTACCGAAACCTGATCAATTCCCTGTCTTGCCAAAACCTGAATTGCCTGAGCTGCCGAAACCTGAAGTTCCCAAATTTCCCTGAACTTCCAAAGCCACCTCAGTCTACTACTAGTCCTTAAATGGCCATTCCATTTCACGTTTCTATGTGTTCGACTCATGTGCCGTGAAATAACTTCAATACGTGGATAGGAATTTCGTCTGAGTGTTTGTGATTGTATTATACATATATTATTTTACGTTGTTGAGAGTTTCTTGTACTAAACTTTGTATTTTATACTGTCCTTTAATGTTACATGTCCTTGCAAATTGTTATTCCTCCTCTTCTGATAATTACACAATTTCCGATGTTGGTCGAGTTTTTTCTTTTATGAAGAAAATTATATGATAATTTTATAAGCCCGAGGAACATATTAAATCACCAAAGGGAGCGAAAAAAGTAAAAAGCAGAAAAATGAGATGGAGGGATAAATATGCACCCAAAAAAGAACAAAGAAAACACACGAATCATGATTGTAATATAAGCTTCAACGATAAATTCTATCTGTTTTAAGATCCTGTCTGTATTTTTTTTTTCGTTAATGTTTAGGATTATTCTTCTAAAAATTTATTTTTGGTTTGTGAAGCATTATCCTCTTTTATGATGACACTCGGTCTGGACATTGCCAGCCCGTGTTGATGATCCGAATGTGAGCCTGGCCATCCCCCGATTCACTCCTTTTCTTTTCCTTTTCCTTTTTTTCTAATCTATTCTAGTTTTCCTTTTTATATATTTTCTTCTTCTTTCTTTTTTGAAAATTCTTCTTTCACGGCGAGTTTCATTTTTAAGTAAATTTATAAAACTCTATTTAAGGAATGAATTACATGCAAATACAAAACAATATTGTTTAATTAAAAAAAAAACTTAAGATGAAGATATCAGTCATATTGTTTTGATTACCTTATAGCGCCCTTGAAAACTTCTCTCATAAAGGGGCCATTTTTATCTCTAAGCACATAAAGGACCAAGTTAAAAATATTTTTTTTTGTCAAATTATAGGAAATACAAGATAATCAAGCTGTGATTTATAACAGGTTTGAATGTTTGAGAAGAGAAGATTCCTTGTTTTGTGAAAGAGCAAGTCGAGAAATCAAATCTTAGTAAGATCTTTCGTAAATAAATAAATAGAAACTCAGGTGGATAAATATGACTGATTTAACAAAATATCCAAATCTAAACAACCAATTATTAAATCTTAATCCAAATCAAAACCAAGTCTTTACATGATCAGTTTGTTATTATCTAACATATATACTTCAGATTTCCTTATAAATAGCTCAGCAAACCAAGTCTTTTTCACACATGCACGCAGTTGAAAGAAAAATGGCCAAAATCTTTTGTTCTCTTATTTTTCTATGTTGCCTTGTTCTTTCTACTGGTGCTAGAGTTAACCATAGAGTCCTATCATCTTCAACTTTGGGTCTTGATGACGCTACCCCTACTGGCTCGAACTTTACCTTTGTTTGTGACCCAGCCAGATATTCTAGTTTGGGTTTAGAAGCCTCAAACTTTGCATTTTGTGACACTTCATTGTCTTATGAAGTTAGGGCAATGGATTTAGTCAATCAAATGACTTTGACTGAAAAAGTGCACCAGCTTGGAAACAAAGCTTATGGGGTGCCCAGGTTAGGGCTCGCTGCATATGAGTGGTGGTCTGAGGCTCTCCATGGGGTGTCAAATGTCGGTCCGGGAACCTTCTTTGATGATTTGATTCCTGGTTCTACAAGTTTTCCTACGGTGATAACCACTGCAGCAGCATTCAACGAGTCACTATGGAAAGTTATCGGGCAGGTAATTAAATATGCCAAGCCTAACTTTTTCCTTTAAATAATCCTATGAAATGAGGAAAAGAAGCTCATCATCCCGTAATTTTTATGTTTACAGTATTTTTTTTGGGAGGAATTATCATTGTTAGACTCTTTTCTGTAGTACCAATCTCCTTGAAAACGCTTGATTAACCAGTTTCTTAATCCATTTGGTCCTGTAAGTTTTTTTATGTCAGCCTTTTATATTTTGAATCCATTTTGTTATTCTTTGTAGGCCGTTTCAACAGAAGCAAGAGCGATGTATAATCTGGGTCGGGCTGGATTAACATATTGGAGTCCAAATATTAATGTAGTGAGGGATCCTCGATGGGGGAGAGCCATTGAGACACCGGGAGAGGATCCGTACGTTGTTGGCAGATACGCTGTTAATTATGTGAGAGGCTTACAAGATGTCGAGGGATCAGAGAATTACACGGATCCTAATTCTAGACCTCTCAAAGTCTCCTCATGCTGCAAGCATTATGCTGCTTATGATGTTGATAACTGGAAAGGAGTTGAACGTTACACTTTCGATGCTAGGGTTACTATTCTTAACATTTCAACACTTATTTTAAGGTTTTTTTCCCTTACAGAAATATTACAAGTAACCCTTTTCTTTCCTTTTGTTTTCTTAAGGTTTCAGAACAAGATATGGTGGAGACATTCCTTCGACCTTTTGAAATGTGTGTCAAGGATGGTGATGTTAGCAGTATTATGTGTTCTTACAATCGTGTTAATGGCATACCTACTTGTGCTGATCCGAAGCTTTTAAATCAAACCATTAGAGGAGATTGGGATCTACACGGGTATAGCATTATAATCCAATATCATTGCATTTTCTTCTTTTTTTTGTTATATATGTTTGATAAATATTCTGCCAATACTGATAAATGACAGTACCCCACCCACTTTGGGTTTGTGTGTGTGTGTATTTGTATATCTGTGTAAATGTCTCCCTAATGAATCAAGCATATGTTGTTCATTTTTTGTGTACTTGACTGTAAATTGTTTTTATAATGTTATTGATTATTCACCACCAAAAAACAAACTTGTTCTTGGTGTTGATTGAACTCCAAAATCTTGATTTTAATTACTTAGAATAATTGTGTTTAATTTTACTATTAATTGGTTTCTTGTATTCTGATTGTGTTGCTTAAAGAAGTTATTAGCTAACTCGTATATATTCTATCTTCTTTACTATAGATTACTATAGAGAATTGCAAGCATCTTGTACCCTTTGATACTATTTAATCATTTAATTATATATTTTAAAATTGATTTGGCAGATACATAGTTTCTGATTGTGATTCCTTACAAGTAATGGTTGACGATCATAAATGGCTTGGTGATACCAAAGAGGATGCGGTTGCACAAACTCTTAAAGCAGGTGAGGATAATTCATGTTTGTGAATTAATTATCCAATTCTGAGTATAAATGTTTGCATTGTCAAATTAATAATTTTTTTTTTTTAGGTTTGGATTTGGATTGTGGTGATTACTACACGGATAATGTTGAAGCTGCAGTTCGACAAGGAAAAGTTAGGGAGGCAGACATAGACAAGTCCCTAAATTTCCTTTATGTGGTTCTAATGAGATTAGGGTTTTTCGATGGAATCCCCCAATACAACTCTTTTGGCAAGAACGATGTGTGCTCGAAGGAAAATATTGAGTTAGCAACTGAAGCTGCAAGGGAAGGGACTGTTCTTCTAAAAAATGAAAATAATAGTCTACCTTTCAGCATTGACAAAGTTAAAACCTTAGCCGTGGTCGGACCTCATTCTAACGCTACCTCAGCTATGATTGGAAACTATGCTGGTAATTTTAAGCAATATAAATATATATTTACTTGTGTATATATATATATATATATAGTTTATTATGCACATTTTTGTTCTAATATATCCCTTGTTGTAGGTATTCCATGCCAAATCATTACTCCTATTGATGGATTATCAAAATTTGCGAAAGTGGATTATCAAATGGGATGCAGTGATGTAGCATGCAAGAATGAGAGCTTTATATTCCCAGCAATGGAGGCTGCAAAGAAAGCCGATGCCACCATAATTTTCGCTGGCATAGATTTGTCTGTCGAGGCTGAAAGTCTTGACAGGGACGACCTTCTCCTTCCAGGCTACCAAACTCAACTCATCAATCAAGTTGCTAGCGTTGCTAATGGCCCGGTTGTTCTTGTGCTCATGTCTGCTGGAGGCGTGGATATTTCTTTTGCCAAGAGAAACGAGAATATCAAGTCTATTTTGTGGGTTGGGTACCCTGGAGAAGAGGGAGGAAATGCTATTGCAGATGTTATTTTTGGAAAATATAATCCAGGTAATCCTTGTTATTTAGATTAGATCTCTTGAATATTCATAAAATGAAAATTTAATATGTGAACGCAGGAGGAAGATTACCACTAACATGGCACGAGGCCGATTACGTCGATATGCTTCCGATGACGTCTATGCCTCTGAGACCGATTGACAGCCTCGGATATCCCGGTCGAACTTACAAGTTCTTCAATGGATCTACTGTTTATCCGTTCGGATATGGACTGAGTTACACTCAGTTCACTTATAACCTGACATCTTCAACAAGATCACTCGACATCAAACTGGAGAAGTATCAATATTGTCATGATTTGGGATACAAGAGTGGCTCGTTCAAACCTTCCTGCCCCTCGATCCGAGTTGATAACTCCGAGTATAATGATCGGATTGAATTCGAAGTTGAGGTCCAGAATGTTGGGACCAAAGATGGGAGTGAGGTGGTCATCGTCTACGCAAAGCCACCGGAAGGAATCGATGCGTCCTACATCAAGCAAGTTATTGGATTCCAGAGGGTTTTTGTTCCGGCTGGAGGCAGTGAAAAGGTGAAATTTGAGTTCAGTGCTAGCAAGAGTTTGCAGGTTGTAGACTTCGACGCGTATAGTGTTTTGCCTTCTGGTGGACACACTATTATGATCGGAGATGGTATGATTTCTTTTCCAGTCCACATAAATTTTTGTTAGGGTTAGGATTTTGCTGTCGTTTGTCCTGGGGAACGTAGGGTTTAGCTATCGTGCCAGTAACTTGGTGATTAATTAGCTGCTAGTTTTTCCATTGAATGTTTTGTTTCTGGAATTTTCAGTTCATCAAATAAATTAACAGTAATAGCTTCCATGGTTCTGAACAGATTTAGTTTCTTTCCGAAGTTACTATGACTTCATTTCTTCGAATTTTTCAACTTCTCCAATATATAAGCCCGACATCTCACTTGAAAAATTAAACTATTAGATAATGTCTCAGAATATGATTTATATTATTCTCTAATATACTCACTGAAATGAAAAAAATTTGAGCTTGAAATTTGCACACAGGTCTACACTACTTTGTGTTTGATTTTTATCAAATAGAATGAGATCGGTGAGATTTGAACTTGTGATCACTTAATAAACAAGTTTTTGATATCATATCAAGAAAGTATTTTTATTTTTTGTGAGTAAATTAATTTGGTCTAGTTTGAGCACTGTTTGAGTCATCGAACGATCACTGTATCCTATTCAGTTTGATTTCCCGTTTCAATATATAAATCAATGAATTTTGAGAAATTAAAGTTTTTTACTTCTTTCCTTTCTCCTTCTCTTATTCGTTTTATTTTTTTGTACATAATTGATGAACCTTTTTTCCGTCTCCATTGAAGTTCATGATCGGATAGGAGCTTTAAAATCCTAACTAGAAAACATCGATCGACGAGATGAACAAAATTTGGCCTAAAGAGATTACAAAACTATTCCCATGACCTGTGTATTTTATATCACATGCCTTAGATAATAATGAACCTACAATATATAATCAATTTCAATTGAAAGATCAAATTGAAACAAATCAAAATCTATATATAATAGCAATAAGGATCATAAAACACAATCTAAAATTTAGGGACTAAAAGAAAATATCACGAAAAACAGTTGCACTGATGTGTGCTTGCGCAGGCAGGAGAGAGAAAAGGGGGGGAAAGTCAAACAATCATTGACACGTCTCTGACCACCATTTAAGCACACGCGCCGCACCAGGAGGAAGAGAACATGACTGAAAATCATTGTAGATGTCGGTTTGGTATTTTTGGACGCCGAAATAAGCCGCACATGCCATCCTAAATCCGCATGAGCGCGGAAATGGATGGCACGTCTAGCGACGCACAAATAGTAATTTGGCAGAAAAGAGAATAAAAAAATGGTAAATTATCAAGACAGCCCTCCCGGACAAACTTGTTTTTTGTCTTTTTCGAGGGACATAATGATTATTTTACTGTGCAAAGAAATATTAAAAAACAAATAAACCGGTTAACCGGACCATACCAGACTGAAATTGTGCAATTACCGTCGAACCCCTCCATTTAGTAGCTTTTTTTCATTTTTGAGGGACAAAATCATTATTTTACTGTGCAAAAAAAAACAGTAGAACGGTGACCCAAACGACCCGAACCAACCCGAAAATTGAGTATCACTATTACCGTCCACAGTGATTTGTCTCATTGTGAACAGTAAGTGACTCACGAGCTGTTTTAGCTCTTAGATAATATTTTTTTCTCGCTGGAGGAGACCATGCTTGAATTTATTTATTTTTCATTCAAGAAAAAAGACAAGTTAGCTTTGAGTTTTCAAATCCTGCACTGACCAATTTCCCGGGAAACAAACAGAGAGAGAGAGAGAGAGAGAGAGACAGAGAGAATGGTGAACAACAGTTTCCAGGGAACAACTGATCCTCGTATGAAATTGTAATCAATGGAAGATACATAAGAAGTTGAACCAACTCTGACAATAACAAAGTTCAAAGTGTCTGTCCTGTTTTCTGAACTACACCAACCCCCACATTACAGGGATTAGATCTCTCCTACTTTTCCATCAATGATCTTTACACACCCACCAGCCACGATCTGTCATATCAAACTCATAGAATTCTTAATCATACTGTTGTGATTTAACGAATATTAAATAAATGAAAGTATTTCAATAGACATTAATTTGATTACTTTGTTCTTAATTTTTCTTTTGATTTCTCTTTCCAAAGGCTCATCATAGATTTGAACAATAATGAATCATCATATATATATATATATATTTGGAATCAGGGAACTTTTTAAACTGATCAACCAAACAACTCATTTTTATCTCGAGAAAATTAAAAACAAATGATAAGAAAAAACCTTTTTTTTTTTAATTCTTAGCCAATTTGAACGTATTTAGTTTGAACAAAAATAAAACGAATTAAATTCCTACTATTTTTTTTAATTTTTATTATCAATTCTAATTAAATTTTGATGTCACAAAATTGGAATTCAAATACCTGCCAATTTGTGTTTTTTTTTAAATAAAAGTTTGATATTAAAAAAGGAAAAGCACTATTCAAAATCCTGCACCCTTCAGGAAAAATGGAGAAGAAAAAGAAAAAGAAAACATAATCGTCTCCATAAAGACATGGTATTTTTTTCAATGGAAGATGGATAAGAAGGTGACCTACCATTAACAAAACTCAAAATGATTGCCATGCTTTCTATACTAAACCAGCCATCTCTCACAGATCACAGATAGATCTTCTCTCCTCCATCTCCATCTATATAAACCCGCATCGATCGAGCCCTGGTTCATCACAAAAAATCTCGTACTGTTCTTCGTTTTCTTATTCGCAGGCCTTAAATTTAGCATCAAGATGGCAAGTTTTAACTGTTTCATCGTAGCTCTCTTCATTGCTTTATCTTTTCCAGGCGGCAAGGCAGCTCGTCATCTTCTGCAACTGCCCCCTTTACCTTCCCTGCCGAATTTTCCTAAACCAGCACTGCCACCATTGCCGCCACAGCCCACCACACAACCTTCGCTGCCACCACTTCCTAGCCTGCCAACGATGCCTAGCCTCCCCAAGCTCACCTTGCCTCCTCTTCCTAGCCTGCCAACAATTCCCACTATCCCTATCCCAACCACAATTCCCTCTATTCCATTCCTCCCCTCACCACCACCTGGGAAATAGACCATTTTCTCGTTCATATTCAGCTTGAATATTAAGGTTTCATGTCAGAAGTCCATTTCTTTTCAGTGCGTTGTTATCACTGGAGTGTTCCGAGGAACTGTGTTGTGCTTTAATGGCGGTTTGGTCTCCTTGTATCAGTCCATTTTTAACGGTTGTTTCTGTTAGGATCAAGAGAATTGAGAACAGAGGGGAGAGAGAGAGAGAGAAGAATTTGAATTTTGTATATTGATCGTTATAGACTTCCCCACATTGTGTGTTACAACAACCTCTATTTATACTACTCTAACATCCCCCCTCAATCTCATGCTTTGATAAACAAAACATGAGATTGCAACAATGAAAATGAAATACAAGAGTACTTAATTCTTTTGACAAACAATATGTAAATGAGAGAAGAGAAGGAATTTCTTCGGTCTATTTCTTGACCGGAATTTCATTTATCTACTTCAGTTTTTTTTTCTGAAGGATTTCATTTGGCTTCTTCAGCTTTTCTGAAGTTTTTCTTCAGCTTTTCTTCAGCTTTTCTGAAGTTTTTGCCGATGAATTTCTTAATCTGTGTAAGAATTCATTTTCTTCTTCTTCTTCATTGGATTAAGTTTTTCTTAATCTTTTTTTTTTTTTTTCTCAAAACGGTGGAAGGTTAGGCATAAAACGGCACACCACAACATAAACGACACAGCACACACAAAACAGCACACAAAGCACACACAAAACGGCATCACACAACACCCAAACATAAAATCTAGGTTTTCAACAAATCTTCTCGCAGCCACGCCGCAGCCTCATCTCTTCTCAGCCAAAAAATTTGCACTTCATCTTGTCGAATTTCTCTTTCAACAGCCTCACATCCTGACAAATAACGGATATTTCTCCTTGCAATGTTTCAACAACACAACCACGGTCCATAAGAAACTCCCGCAGCTTAGCATTCTCCTCTGCCTCCTTTTGTAGAATTTTTTACTCTTGCACCACCTTCGCCATTATGATTTTTTTTTTTTTTTTTTTTTTTAATAACAGCTGATCAAAACGGCAGCACAACAAACAACAGGACAATACAAACGACACTACAAAAATCATAACATCTAGGGTTTCTACTTATTTCTTTACCAGCAGCCGCCTCATCCTCTTCTACTTGCAAAACCAGATGCAATGGCAGCTTTCACTGAAGCACGCGAAATCGAAGAGGCCAAAACCTTAAACTCCGATCTCGAATTCGCATTCAATCTCCAAATGCAAGAAGCGATGACAGCCTCCCTTTCCATCCTTAATCATCCTTCATCAACGGCCTTGGCATCCTCCTCCACCCTCCAATAAGTGAAGAAGTAGAAGATTTCGATTGCTGCTCGACACTTTTCCTGGAGAATATCGAGAGGTTGGAACAAGAACGCAAGGACCGTGAAGAAGCGAGCATCTAATGAGAGAAATGAGAGAAGATCTGGACCGTCGAATTCATGATCAAAAAATCGCCAGCGACTCCAGGACCTAAGCCCACACCTCTGGTAAATCAATTCTCCTCTCCCTCGATTGCTCTTTTTTTTTTTTTTTTTTTCACTCTGCTGTTGCTCTGTTTGAGCTTCACTTTTGTTGTGCAAAATTTGAATCCAGTAATTTGTTGCGCAGAGACTGAATAGTTGAGAGTAATACTGAGACTATATTATGATTTTTGTGTGTGGCTTTCGGCAGACTCTTTGAACACTGAGTGTTTGATTTAAGGAGTGGAGAGAAGAAGAGCAGAAGAAGAAGATGAGAGAAGTGATGATAAGGTTCATGGATTTGGCATGAAAAATGCTAGATGTTGTCATAGTAGCAACACGAATATGTATTTTAAGGAAGAACAGAGGAAATCACAGAGACTGAAACTATTATTGAAGGAACGTGCAAAGTATATTACTGAGACTGGAGATTTGAAAAAAAAAAAAAAGAAGAACAGAACAGATATTACCATGAGTGGTATTGTAAATGAGGAGCAGCAGCGGCATGGATGATCATCTTCATCTTCAGCTGCAGATTTTTTTTTTTTTTTTTTTTTTTTTGAATGATCCATTGAAGGATTAGATTGCGGAAGCTTGGATCAATTTATGCGTTAGCAAAACTGCTCTGATACCATGTTAGGATCAGAATATTGAAGAAGAATTCACACAGGAGAAGAGAATTGAGAACAGAGGGGAGAGAGAGAGAGAGAAGAATTTGAATTTTGTATATTGATCGTTATAGACTTCCCCACATTGTGTGTTACAACAACCTCTATTTATACTACTCTAACAGTTTCCTCTTTTTTCTTTTTTAATCTTTACTTATTTGTCTCCTTGTATTTCATATACCGAAATTAAGTAAATAAACTTGCAATCATATTTATTTTACTTGAATCTCATTTATGTTCTTAACTGTGTCCATTATAACATTAAAAAATAATAATTAAAGAAACAAGGCCAGTACAAAATTGATATCTAGCAAAAGAGATTAATTGAGCACAATGTTAATAATTGATATAAGCCCTGATCAGTGTTAAATGCTTACAAATTAAAACTACCTTTGCCCCGGAGAGTTGATTTGGACTAGATTTTATTTTAAATAGAAAAAATATTATCAAAACTAAATTTGATTGGTTTAAGAAGGTAATCCATGACAAAGTTAACCTGATCAAATCTAATTAGATTAATACCAAGATTTAAAAAAAAAAAAACTACCAAATGCACATCATTTTAATAAAAAAATAATTGATTTATATTGATTCAATAACCATGATTTGACTTAGTGCCTATTTGAAAGTGTCGTTGTAGTTGCTTTTGAAAGTGCTTTTTGTTTATAAATGAATCAAAATGATATTTAAAAAAAAAAATTATTGACATCAGCATATAAAAATATCTAAAAACACCAAAAAAATAATTTAACTTTTTGTATAAAATAGAAAAATACATCGTATAAAGAATGTGAAATCCACTTCAGAATTATGCTTCCAGCCCTTTGACCAATATGGAATTCAGGTTGTTCTAGTCTAGCCTTGCCCAGTTTAGGTCGTAACTTATGACATACAACTTTGTTCTTGATGTTCTTGCACAGGGGTCTTCATTGGCTAAAATGTTGAGCTCAGTAAATAGTCTTGTGTTTTTCACAATTTCAAGTAGTTTCTCTAACTCTATCGACCTTTTGTTTTACTAACATGAGTTAGCTTGCACGCACCTCGATTAATTTCATGGGTCTTGAAATTAACAATCATGTAAGTTTCCAGTAGTCATTATAGTAGCAACCACAGGGCTCGAACTTGAGATCATTTCTAATCAACAACCAATAACAGTACCTTAAGAAAGAGGGGCAACAATCGACGAATTTAAAGTTTCTGGGGGGGGGGGGGGAACAGAAGAAAAACACAGTTAGTCAACAACAATCAACATATGATATACTATTTTCAATGAAATAGATAAGAAGGTGAACAAACAGTAACAGAAGTCAAAATCAGTCTCCTGTATTCTCAACTATACCAACCATTAATTCCAGAGATATAGATCTCCCCTCTTCATCTCTATCTATATAATCCATCGACGAGTGCTGGGATCTCACGCAAAATTCTCTACAATTCTATATATCTTGCTCTTAATTAGCCTTGTGAGGCCTTGAATTATTACCAAGATGGCAAGTTTCAATTGTTTTATCTCGGTTCTCTTCATCGCATTGTCATTTTCGGCTACCGAAGCAGCTCGTAATCTTCTGCAACTACCCAGTTTGCCTAAACCAACATTGCCACCATTGCCTTCCATGCCTACTCTACCACAGCCACCATTCCCAACCTTGCCGGCCACTCAACCTCCCCTGCCTAAGCCCACTTTGCCGCCGCTTCCAACAGTGCCTGCTGCCCCCAAGGCCACCTTGCCTCCTCTTCCGAGCCTGCCAACAATGCCTACTGCCCCCAAGGCCACCTTGCCTCCTCTTCCGAGCCTGCCAACAATGCCTACTGCCCCCAAGGCCACCTTGCCTCCTCTTCCGAGCCTGCCAACAATGCCTACAATTCCAATCCCTTCTACAATTCCATCGATTCCCTTCTTCTCCCCACCACCAGCTACATCGAAGCCTTAAGTTTCTTCACTCTGTTCCTTGGAGTGAAAGCTTGCATGTACCATTACTAGTGCTTTGATTGAATATAGCATGTAGTTTCAAGCCATTGGATCGCAGATTTCTTCCTTTCTTGTGTCCATCTTTAGAGTATTACAGGGGTGTTCATCTTTTTTTGTACTGTATTTGGATGGCAGTTCGTATTTATGCTTGTACTATGAGATATTGTATCACGTTTTCTTGATTTTAGTTTTTTCTTCAAAAGCCTTCTATCTTCAGATACCTTAGAGATTTCTTCCATTTCATTAACTCTGAAACTTCATGGTAAGAAGATTTGGACGACGACTAATATCATTATGAAGCATCTATGCGTACGATGTAATTACAATACAAAAAAAAAAACATAAACAAAAAAATAATATTTGACAAAAACATAAAAAAAAATAAGAAAAATAATATTGTTGGAAAATCAATACGGTATTTTTTTTCAAACACGTCACTAATTAAAAAACTATGGTTTAAAAATATTTTAAGGTCGTGTTTATCAAACATGACTTAAGGACAAAATATATGCATTTCTCTTTAATAATAATAATAATAATAAAAAAAAAAAAAAACATTGCCTTTTTAAAACAAAGGTGAGCTTAGCCCAACCAAGTGGGTTGGGCTTCTTAGACCAAAAGGCCAAGCTTGTGATCAACATTCAGAATCAGAAACAAATATTTGAAAATCAAACAAGATTTTTGGTTTGAATCTCATGAAGAACCTCAAAAACTTTTTTATAGCCAATTCCAAAAATCAGCAATTACAAAACCATGATGGTTTTGCATAAAAATAATGGTTAATAAAGGTTTTTTTTCTTTCTTAGACATGACTAATTAGGTGTGCTCTTTTGACAAGGTCACTGTGCAAATTAGAGTGTAAATGTGATATGGAAGTGATGTTTAAAAATATATTAAAATAATATTTTTTTAATTTTTAAAAACAAAATATTCTGAAAATATAAAAAAATTAATTTAAAATAAATTTTTTTTTTTTTTAAATGCAAAAACAAACAAACTCTTAAGGCTGTGGATGACAATGAATCTCCTCATCGTGCCTAGCCAGAAACGAATCAGAGAATGGTGTCGCCAACAAAGATTGGCTCTAAAAATTGATGGCATCGACTGTGTATACCATATTTATTAACTCTACGGGTTTCTGCAACCTCCAAAACTAGAATCCTAATAAATTCAAGCAAAACACTGAAGAATTTTCACCGAGAATGCACTGCATTTTGATAGGTTTTACTCTCAGATTGAAATCTAGAAAACTGTATAAACTCTGCCATATCTCCTCCATCCACTCCATTCAAAAGATATCTGTCTCTATATTCTAAGTCAGATCACGATGGTCAGAAGTAGAAGGGTCGCCAAAAGTTGGAGATGGTCGAGATAACTAGTGAAAGTCGTCGGAGGGTGACCTTCTCAGAACGGCGGTCAGGAATTTTTACGAAAGCTTCTGAACTCTCCGCTCTTTGGAATACATCTTATGTATAGGTTTATGATCCCACGTATAAAAAATAAACAAAATAAAATCTTTTTGGTGTTTTTTTTTTTATTTTAATATTGGGAATACATATTATGTATAAGTTCATAATCCCACAAAAAAATAATAAATATTTTTTTGTATTTTTGAAATATAAGTCAAAACCCTTTGGAATTTTATAAACTTGTTGTAAGATCCTTGTAATATGTTTTTTTTTTTAAAAAAAAAAAACATGTTGAAATATTTTAAATTTTATTTGGAAAGATGCTCCAATAAATTTAGGATTTTTTTTCCCATATACAAGAAAAACAATATATTTTATCATTATTTTTTAGACTTTGTTTGGTAAAGACTCATTTAAACTACTCAAAAATAGACTAAAGGGTATTTTACTCTTAAGCCAAAACTAGAAACTATATTACCAAACAAATACTCGATGGAAGTGTGTTAGAGTTTATTTTTAAAAGTATTTTTTGTTTAAAAATATATCAAAATAATATATTTTTTATTTATAAAAAGTTATTTTTAATACCAGCATATTAAAATAATTTAAAAACACCAAAAAAATTACTTATAAAAATCATAGTTTTTCAAAAATATTCTTAAAACAAACGCTCCACCACCACCTTAAATCAATACATAAACTCACTTTTTTGAGTTTTCAATTGATATAAATTTGACTCTATAATAATATATAAAGTAAGCTTTGGATAATCATATCATATTTTAAGCATAATATATAAAGTAAGCTTTGGATAATCATATCATATTTTAAGCATAAAATATAAGGTGGTTGTTTATGGCAATCCAGTTGAAACTCATCATCCCACTTCTTCCTTCCATGTGGTAAGAAAATTCAAAAACTCAACACTTTTTTTTTGTAAATTTCTCTTCATTAGTAAAATTTTATGGAAATTTATGAAACATTAGACTTGTTGCTATGTAATAAATCATATAAAGTAGATTGATTCTTTCCTAAGAGAAAGCCCAATGTTTTCAAGTTTGAAACTTAAAATGATAAACCCATTTAGTTATGTGATCTCTAATGCTTAAGATTGGTATTCTTTTTTCCAAAAGAGAATTCTACATCTTGAGAATATATATTTTTTTTTTTTTTCAATAGGTTTTTTTACTGTCTCAAAATGTCTTATGTTTGATTAAAAAAATATAAATGAAGATATAAATAAATTTATTTTTTTCCATATTTTTATTATAATTTAAAAAAAAAAATCTTATTTTTTTTATTTTTCTCTTTATTTCCAAATAATTTTTTTTCTAGTGTTTTCAAGTCGTTTTAATGTGTTGGTAATATAAATTAATTTTAAAAAAACATACGTTAATTTAATGTATTTATAAACAAATAAACACTTTGAAAATCAATTAGAACATACTCAAACACTCTCAAGATACTAACTAAATGTTAACTTATTTTTTTGCAGTCATAAATTTTTTATTTATTAATGTGGTAACGTTCTGGACAGTACTGATTAACAAAAGATGGAAGATTCATTAGAGGAGTTTCAAGTTTTTTAATCAAGCAAAGAAAAACATAGGTGGTAAACAACAATTAACTCATGTTCTTCTTTTCATTGTACGTAAATAAGAAGGTGAACTAACAAGAACAAAAACTAAAAACGATTGTCCTCTATTCTCAACTACACCAACCATTGAAGACAGATCTCCCCACTTCATCTCCATCGATATAAACCCCAAGACTAGCCCTGCTATGTCACACAGAATCTTATACAACTCACTGTTATATATATATATATATATATATATATATATATATATATATATATATATAGAGAGAGAGAGAGAGAGAGAGAGAGAGAGAGATTGGGGTGCTTGCCATTTGTTTAAGCTCTGTTTGTTTTGTTTATACTGTATTTTGATGGTTCTTTGAGAAATATGATCATTGCATCATGTTTTTTCAATCTTACTTTACCTCCAAAATCTTCAATATGAGTGATGCAACGAAATTAAGTTTCCATAGCAATGGTGAAGTGCATTTCCATTAAAATGCCACACAGATATATCGGAGATTTCATTGTGGGGATCTCGATTATGACATACAAAGATAGGATAAGGATAGTCTCTTGAATAGGAAACTACGAATACCACGGAAAATAAACCATATGAGTGTAATTATTACATTTAAAATTATTTTTGTGGGGAGAGGGGGTAGTTATTGTAGTCTTTAAAGCAGAATTTACTTGCAATCTAGTGAAAAATTGCAATATCAGGCTCGTGATTAAACATATGAAATAAGTTTTCCAATTCTATATGAAATAAGTTTTTCCAATTCTATATGAAATAAGTTTTCCAATTCTATATGAAATCGCGAAGGAAAAAGTATGAAAGCAGCAAACTTGAGCAGAAGGCAATGCCACAATTTCCTATGCAGTTTATCAGATTAATAAGAGGAAACAAGGTGAAATAGTAGCAAATTTACTATATAAAAATATAATGGTAGATATGTGTATAGATTCTACTTCCAAACATCCCATATCTCATATTGGACAATTGTTAGTTACACATTTGGCAAGTAAAAAATCTATTACTGGTAGGTCCGACCAGGGATTTCATGATCCGAGATGTTTCGATGACGGGCTAAACCATTTCACCTACTCTTCACAGGATGATCAAAGAGGTCAGGCTGTGGACAAGGTTGTTTCCGAGAGATTTCCTAGACTTATCTCATTGGTGATGAATCGGAGAATGGTCTGGCCAACAAAGATTGGTTTTGCAAGTTAATAGTGTGAAATTTGTATACCATATATGCCAGTCCTCGGAGATTCTGAGCCCTCCAAAACTAGAAGGATAATAAATGCATGCAAAACGCTAGAATTACCACCAAGAATTCAGTGAATTCTTACGACTCCAACTCTCAGATTCAAGTCCTGAAACCTGTATAAAGTGTGGAGCATTTCCCCTCTACGTATACTGTTCTATAGCTTTCTCTCTTTTTTCTTGGTGAGGTCCTTCTCTGTTGATTAGCCATGGTTAGAAGCAGCAGGGGTCGCCAAAAGTTGGAGATGGTCAAAATACCTAACGACAGCAATCTTATGGTAACCTTCTCAAAGCGTAGGTCTGGCCTTTTCAAGAAGGCGAGTGAACTTTCAACTCTGTGTGGTGCTGAAGTCACCCTCATTGTGTTCTCGCCTGGCAAGAAGGTCTTCTCTTTCGGCCACCCTTCTGTTGACAAGGTGGTGGAGCAATATCTCTCGGGAAGTGCTCCTCCCCGACCTTCAGGTGCTTATCAGCTTGTCGAGGCTCATCGGAATGCTAGGATCTGTGACCTCAGCATGAACCTAACTCAGGTAAAAGAATTTTGATTGCAGTTTTTAGTACCATCAGTCTGCTTTCATCAGAAAACAAGAATATAAATTTTCACTAATAAATGATTCAATAGTTGCAAGAAGAACTGGAGATGGAAAAGAAAAGAGGTGAAGAGCTAGACAACCTGAGGAAAGCTAGTCAGAGTCAGTACTGGTGGGACAGACCTATTCAGGAACTTAACTTGGCACAGCTCGAGCAATTTAAGGCAGCTTTACTAGATCTAAAGCAGAATCTGGTCAGGCAAGCCCAGCAGGTTCTGCTTCAAAACTCAGCTCCTCAGCCTTTTTTCTCTCCAAACCCCGGCACTGCAGGGATTCTTCCCTTTGATAACAGGAATACAGGATTCAACTCAAACATGGCTGTGGCTCCTTTCAGTTCAAACACAACCATGGCTCCTTTCAACACCAACATGACAGGGGCTCCTTTCGATGCAAACATGGCAGGGGCTCCTTTTGATGCAAACATGGCAGGGGCTCCTTTCGATGCAAACATGGCAGGGGCTCCTTATGCATACACTCTTGGATATGGAAATGGTTTCTTCTAGATTATTAATAATTCTGTTGAAATAATCTTAACCCTGGCACAGTTAAGAGCATTTATTATTTAGATGAATCTATGTGTTCGGGTTGAATTCAGTACTGTGATAGAGATACAGTTTGAAATAATAATATATTGATACAGTTTGAATAATGATAATAATAAATTACCCTGTTGATTTGTGAGGATTGTTGTGAGATATCACTCCAATCCAGTAATGCATATTTCAATTATACATAAGTTCATGCATTTATATTTTATATGCAAGGAAATGATCCAATCCAGAATTTTCAAAAGTTTCAGGTAAGGACATCAATGGCTTGGTTTTCATTTTATTGACAAGAAATGCAAGCTTGTTTTACTAGATGTTCTTGATGCATAAAGCAATCATCTAAATCTGTGCATCACAAAATATTGCTACTAACAGATATTCCTCTACCCCAAAAGTACTGGCTGATAAACTGGTTTCATGTGGATTTTGCATTTCTACAAGTTCAAACCATTAACGGTAACATACCGGAAAGAGATCCCAGGAAAAAACAAAAAATGATGCTGTTATCATAAATTGTTGGTAGTATATTTGGTAACTTGATTCAAAATTTAAATTTAATGCCTGCAGTTATATTTTTCGCGGTTGAAATGGGGCGCGGTTTATCATAAATAACTTAAAATCCATGTTTGATTAAGGTTGTTAATATACAATTGATTTATGAACAACTTGTTAACGACACTAGATGAATTGCCATGTGATCTGTTAACATATCAATTCATTGCTTGAAACACAGACAATCTTTTATTAATATCCAGAAAATGTTGCATAGATTATCTTCTTAAAGGCACCTATAAGTTTCAGTTATAAATATATAATTTGTTTTATATTGCAAACTTGGCTAGTGGTCTGCACTTGACCAACATTTAGTCATGTTTTCTTCAAATACTGGTATTGGAGACTAGGAGTACAGGAAAATGTTTTTCTATTTGACTGTTCTGTCATCACTTGGACTTTCCTTTTGTAGTGAGGAGGCATTAATTATGAAAATTCAACTCACCAACCCCAAGAACTTACTAAATCATATTCAACAACACCTGTAAGAAGCCTATGACATCTTCTCAGCAAAATGTAGATGAGAAGATGAGCTGCCAACAAGAAAACTTCACTAAGGGGTTCTAGTCATGGTTGCTTGCTGCAAACTAACAACCTGGGTTGTATAATTTTGTTAATTTAGAGAAGAGCAGTAATATATTAATTTATGAGCCTAGAACTTCACTAAGGATCAACCAAAGAATGACACTAATAATATTTGTTGTTTGTCCCTGAACTCTAATTGGATCACCAAACAGATGAATCTCAAAGAAAAAAAATAGTCAACTAATGTGATATAGAAGTAGGTGAACTAACAATAAACCTCAAGATTGTGTCTTTCAGGATTTTCCAACCAACTAGTGGTGCCCAAATCACCATAATGATCCCATGTCCTACTATAAATACTTATATAATGAGCCTTAACACTCCCATACGAGCCGAAAAGAACAACTTATTTGTCCATCTATACTCTTATATTTCTGGTGATCACAAGTATTGTATCTTGAATTCCAGTGATGGCCTCTTGCAAAAGCTTTATCTTAGTTTTATTCATCGCTCTGACATTTTCAAGCATGAATGTTAGCATGGCTTCCCGTCATCTCCTCCAGTTGCCACCATTGCCTAAGATACCAATGCCACCTTTGCCTTCTATTCCAAACCTTCCACATCCCACATTGCCCACCTTGCCTACAACTCAACCATCCCTACCTAAGCCCACACTGCCACCACTTCCTAGCATTCCCACCATCCCTACCTTTCCTACACTCCCAAAGGTCACTTTGCCTCCTCTTCCAAGCATGTCCTCAATCCCCACAATTCCAACTATTCCCTTCCTTTCCCCTCCTCCAGCAACTACTAGCCCTTGAGTTTGCTCATTTCATCTTCTCTTGATATAGTTAACCGTTTTTGCGGTTCCTTTCTTGTGATGCAAGACATACAGTAGTATTTCATGTTTCTTTATTATAGTTGTATGTAATTATAGTTGGATTCACTTATGTGAGCTTAGTTGGGGGTTTTCTTCTTTCTTCTGTGTGCTTTATTAGTTTCCACTGTCTCGGAACTGGAGCTTCCATATACTTCTGTGTATTTTAATCCATTATTACAGAATAAAAAGGTTGTTTGCATATCATTTATGTATTTACCTTGATCAAATTCTGAAAAACAAATGTTGTCTCACATTATGAAGTTTCCCTGATCGAGCCATTATTGTAAGCTTTACCTACGCATGCAAGTTCGTGTCCATGTATACATTCTCAGTTTTATATAACCGAAATTTCCAGTTTATAAGCAGAGCTACATCTTCAAAATAATTCCATCACCTTGCACTCCATTATTTTTAACAGCAGAACCTTTATTTCTGCAAAAAGGAATCCTGTGAAAATGAATTCTGCAGAAAACATCCTTGACTCTCCTTTATACCTGGTTGCAATACTTTAGCAAAATGAACTTTTCTATTTAAACATTAATCCTTTTCATTTTCTATAACAGATTTCAGTTCAAAATTGTAAAATACGCCGAAACACAGTCATAAAACAAAGAAAAAAGTAAGCATGATTACAAAAATGATTTTGCATTTACCTCCGTAGGAAAAAAAAATACCTGAGTTTCACTAGTTTCAGCATTACAGGAAAAATAGGTTAACCAGATAAGAATGTCTGCGGATACTTTGTAATGCCCAATTTATGGTGGCAGCATCCTCTGCTACATAATAATAATAAGAATGTCTGCGGATACTTTGTAATGCCCAATTTATGCTGGCAGCATCCTCTGCTACATAATAAAATAAATCAACAATAAGGCCTCAACCATAATTGTGAATAACCAGCTGTAGCAAAGATACCCTACTCCTAACATTTCTTTCAGATATGAAAAGGAAATCATAAGCTAAACTCTGTGAATATCAATCCGACAACAATTAATCCTTTCCTTAATAAGCTTTAGTTACGCACTACTTCATCAATTCCTAAATATTGACTCGAAATGCATTTTTGCTAAGAAGGGAAAATCATCATTGAAATCATCCATGTTAGAGAATCAGAAAGGACTTCATATAAGGAAAAATCATTAAGGACATAACTAATGTTTCCAATCAAATAATGATCTGGTATGCATGGAACAAACAAATCGCTTGCCGACATATTATATTGAACACATCATTAATTACAGTCCCTAAACCAAAATGTGATAGCCCCCACACAGAAGCTAACCACATAACTGTAAAAAGGATCACTAGAAGAAAGAAAGAGTAGTCATGTAGGTTTATTGTTGTATGTATCTATCGTTTTACGTATACCAGAATCTATCAAACATTTTAGTTACTCATGCTGACTACAACAACATTTGCAGCCACTTCACCTGAAAAATGAATTAATAGCAGTACCAATCTGTTCTACTTCCATGATTTTCTTCCAAAAACTTTTAACCATACACATGCAAAAGAGCACACCAAAAACCATGACTTACTGCCTGCATTGACATCTTCGTACCAAATTTCAATGACCATAAATAGCAATCAATATCAAACATCTGTTGACATAAAAAGATAATTTACATAGCTTTATTAATGTCATATGTTACAAATTTTGGCACATATCCACATATACCAAACAAATTAGGAGGACTTGTTTGATAAATACAACTTCATTTGAAGGCGCTGAAGATGAAAAATTAACAGCAGCTGGAGTAATGTGTACTGGTTTGCCAGATATCATCTTTTGAAGTCCTTAAGTTTTAGCCAAGCACATGCAACAAAACTCACCAAATGCAGCAGTTTAACGCACTGAATCAATGTCCACGACTATGTTCATTATCACCCCATATTTTCTGCCACAGCCTGTCATCTCCTGGCTCCGACGCATAATACTCCTGGCTTTACAGTTCCTCCTAGTTTGCCTGATCCACCACTTGTCAGGTTACCTACCCTTCCACCAACTATACCTTCAGTGCCAAGCCTTCCATCTGTTATCCCCACAGTGTCATTCCTCACCATGGCTACTGCTAGTCATAATGGACCTTACGATCATTGTTACTTCGAAGCCAGCATATATATGGAATATATGTAGATGGTAATAGTATGGCTTCATATAAAAGTACGTAAATAAAGGTTCATGCATGCAAAACAGCCTCTTATTTCCTTTTATATTTTTCATGGCATGCAAATCGCCGAGGATTTAAGCTAATTGTATTCTCTCTTGAGTTTTCATATGAAAATAATGTTGAAATAGTGTTACAAATAATATGAATGGAGTTATGCTTAGCATGGTTTTCTGTTGAGATGCTTGTTTCAAACAATATCCTGGACCATCCTTCATACCAGGTTGCAGTATGAACTTTTCGGTCTAAACAGAAATCTTTTGCATTTTCTGTAGCACAGTTTGATGCAAAATATGCCGAAACATCCATAATAAAACAAAGGATCAGAAAATTAATCTAAAAAGCAGAGGTGCATAAGCATGAAAACAGAACAGATTTTGCATTTACCTCCAGAGGAACAAATTAACCTGAGTCTCCGTTGTTTCAGCATTCCAGCAAAACTAGGTTAACCGGATAAGGATTTTCGTGAAACCTTTGTAATACCCATATTTTATGCTGGCAGCATCCTCTGTAAAACTACTAAGATAGACCACAAGAAGGCCTCAACCAGCATCATTGTGAATAACAAGCTGTAGCAAAGATACCCTACACTTAACATTTCTGACAGATAGGGAAAGAAATCAGCAACAAATATAAGTGACTGACATCTTGACAACATCCTTTCCTTAATAAGCTTATGTTGATGCCCTACTTCATTGATTCCTAAGAAAGGAAAATCGTAATTGATATAATCCATGTTTGAGAATCAGAAAAAGTTTCGTATAAGGAAAAATCATTAAGGACTTGAATAACTTTTCCAATCAAATAATGATTTGGTTACATAGAACAAATTAATAGATCGCCGACGTATCATATTGAACACATCATCAATTTGCTATGTTCATGATCACGCTGTCATTTTCAAGCATTGATGTTGCTATGGCAGCTAGTCATCTCCTGGCTCCAGCGTGTAATATTCTCGGCTTTATAGGTCCTCCTAATTTGCTTGATCAGCACCTGTCAGGTTGCCCCCGATTCCACCAGCTATTCCTCCAGTGTCAAGCCCTGCACCTTCTATAACCTCAGTATTATTCTCCACTATCAAGGAACCATTCATTTAAAAGTTTAAGCTGTTAAGTGACACCCAAGAATATGATTTATATTATTCTCTAACACACACCCTCAAATGAAAGCCCTTTGGGCTTTAAACTTACACACAGGCTCCCACTACCTTGTGCTTGATTTTTATCAAATTGAATGAAGATGGTGAGATTCGAACTCGTGACTGTTGAGTTAACAAGGCTCTGATAACATGTCAAGGAACCATCTCATCTAAAAGCTTAAGCTACTAGGTGAGGCCCTAAAAAATAATTTTTATTATTCTCTAACACCCACCACGTCTACTACTATTCATAATGGACCATTGTTACTTAGCAGCTTGCATATACATGGAATATATGTGAATGGCAATAGTATGGCTGCATATTTAAGCAGGTAAATAAAGGTTCGTGCATGCAAAATGGCCTCTTACTTCCTTTGATATTTTCATGGCACATAAAAGGCCGGATTGGATCTCACTTATTTGTATTCTCTAATGAATTTTATGGAATATTAGTGTACTGTTTCAAAAAATATGAATGGGAATTATGCTGAATATGATTTTCTGTTGAGATGCTTAGTACATGTCAAAGCCAAAAGACTTCAGGGGAGAGACAAAAAAAAAAATTAAGGTTGCATTAAGCTCAGGTTAAATTGCTGGATAGTTGCATTGTATTCAATCCCTTATAAAATGATATTAAAGGGGACAATGATCAGATATTAGAAAAAGAGGAGGCAAAACAGATACTTGGCCCTATATGAAAAATCAAGCATGAAAAACTCAAAGTGTATTCTTCCTAGATGCAAAATATACACCTACAGCTAGCATATGCCAGAAACATAAAAGAATAAAAACCCTACCTGAAGATATCTAGTTTAGTTTTCCCCTGGATAAAAGAACTATCAATCCTTATGTTATAAAATATATTTCTGCCTGTGATAAAATGCTAGACCCCATAAATCAGCCTGACATTATTGATTCTTGGGATAATTGCAAAAAAACTACTAAAATCTTAAAGTGTTTTAACTTTTCCGCTCTCATTTGAGAACTTACAGTCAAACAAAAATTTCAAAGAAAAATTAAGAGATAACAATGCCATGTAATTTCTTTATCCAATTTGGGTATTATAACCAATAGAAATCAATTTGGTTTTTTTTAGGGTTTTCAACAATCATAAAAGGCTCCCAATCATACCTGTATGCATACCTATAATCATAACCAGTACGTTGAATCGAATCCAGCTGCACCTTCTTCGATTTGATATTATCAGAACATTCTCTGAGATATTCCCTTCCCAAAATAAGGTTCTTCTATTTTGATTGGAGCTCCTCGGAGCATTCCACAATTATTTTTGGATGGGATTTTTCAGCTCCTTCATTGCTTTCAGCTCTTTCTCACATTCTCCAATCGATAGTTGGGCAGATTTCAGTTGTCTATCCTTCCCTTTGAGTTCCTCACTTCGGTCTTCAATGGACAGATGATTGGCATCGAACTCCCTCTCTCTCGATTCAAGCTCTGTATCATGTGTGTTTATTCTTCCCTTGATTTTATGGAGCTCCTCCTCTTTTGATTCAATTTTCTTGCACAATGTTTCACATGTTGTCGAGCTGAATCCAATTTCTCTTCTTTTTGTTGAAGCTTTGCCGAGAGCTCTTTGATAGAATCTTCAATCAACCTCAACTCAGTTTCTTATTATTTGAGCTATGCAGAGTGCTTATAATCAAATCTATAAACAAAGGCAGGTACAGTAGCATAGGCGGCAGAAAGTAGGATTGCAGAACTTTGATTTTCAAGTTCTTGCTTGTTCATACCCACATCACAAGTAGTGTATCCAGCACCATTCGCACACAACCAATAGTATCAGCAACAAATTCTCACAGGACTCCCACTTAGTATGGCCTTCTCAGAAAAACTCCTGCTAAGAATTTGTTTCAGAAAAAAGTAGGAGATCAAACTCTTTGTGTTCATCCTGATGCTCTGAACTTGCAGGAACGGTTGCCAGAGTATGCGGTGGTTTGTGCCACTTATGTTTGACAAAAAGACTAGAATTTGAATGAAATACCAATTACTTAGTTTTAGGTTTTATTTTTTTATTTATATATATATATATATATATAATTTTATAAATAAATAAAAAATAATAATAATAATTTTATAAATAATTAAATATTTTTATTAATTTATTTGTGTAATGCTCATATAAAATATATAGGATAACTTCTTAAACCAAAACATGAAAATAAAAACACAATGAAATGTTTTTTTTCTAATTATCTCTTGATTCTTTTCCTTTCTTTTGTTTTTCCAAATATTTAATGAGTTTGAGTGCCCTGATTTACTATTTTTAATTTGCTAGCATGAAATAATTCGCACAGTAATTTGTATTAGTTTGTTTGGTATTATAATGTAGAGTGTTTTTTACATGAAACTGTATTAAAAATAATTTTTATCTTTTTATTTTTAATGTTAACATATTAAATTCATATAAAAATATAAAAAAAGATTAAATGCCCATATTTTTCAAATTTAAGTAGTGAAGATGTAATAATTTTCGAGGTGAGATTTAACGTCAGACCATAAAAGACAAGCTTAGGCCTGTTTGGGAGAACTGTGGCGGTTGTTTTTTAAAGTGTTTTTCATTTAGAAATACATTAAACTGATATTTTTTTTATTTTTTAAAAATTATTTTTAACATCAGCACATCAAAATGATTTAAGAATACCAAAAAAAATTCATTTAAAATGAAGAGAAAAAAATTGAGGAAACGGTGGTACAACCGCCCTCCCAAACAGCCATCGGCAGTAATGAAAACAGTACAGTTAGTTATTTTTTATTGAGATTGGGAGTGAGATTGTAGTTATTTTTTAAAATATTTTTTTATTTATAAATATATTAAAATGATATTTTTTTATTTAAAAAAAAATTAGATTTTTTCAAATCCACTTTTAAAATGCAGTTTCAAATGAATCCTCTTGTTCTTACGTTAGAGAGGCGGCCGGCCATGGGTTTCCAAAATGCAACTGTCAGATTTACTGGTCTTGATGACAGCATTGAAGAGTGAGCAGAATGGTAGGTAACCCAATATTTCTAGCATTTTAATGAGTAGCTTTAAGTAGTTGTACCCCAGATTCTTCAAACTATCATCAAGAAGCAACTGATAATCAAACTTACCTGGAATGCTTAAGTTGCTTGACAGATGGATCGGTACTTCTCAAGAGATTATCAAAACGTTTAAGGCCAAGAAAACATCAGAATGTTTCGGGAAATGATTGTCAGAGCTGCATTATGCAGAAGAAAGGATACATTATGTTTAATGTTACAATAATAGCAGTATCCCCAGCATCTGTAACACTTTAGCTGTTCCTCGACTAATCTTACCGGTCCTGAAATTAACAACTATTTGAGTTTCCGGTGGTCATCGTATTAGCGAAGTTGTTGCGCTTCTTCTATCATGGACTGGATACACAATCAGAAATCGAAATGGATTTAAATGAACAAGGATCTTGCTCTAGCCTAATTGGTAATCAATCAGATTTCTTTAAATAGACATTGTAAGCTCAGATTCCTTCTTTAACTTGCAAGTGTAAGGGTGTTCTAATTTAAGCCATCAGCAGTCCTTGTTCTTGTCCACTATATACAGCTACAATTTGACACTATTAATTGTGGACCTGCACCATCTCATGAATTCTAACCACCTGTGAAAGAATATTACACAACATATTTATTTCATGTCCTAAGCTTACTCTCCCTATAAATGCACAAACAAACTGTTAAAACAAATAGTTCTGTACTCAATCATGGTTTCTGTTCATTACCTCATGATCATAGCTGTCTTCATATTTTTTCCACTTTCATGCAGTAATGTTGTCTTAGCAACTCGGCATCTTCTTCACTATGCTAAGGATTTGCCTCCGTTGCCTCACCCTAAATATCATCCTTTCCCACCTAAACTAACTCCCACACCACCTACATCAACACCAACTTCGCCATCCCCAGCTGAGACATTCGTACCGCCCCCACCTTCAAATCCACCAAAACCAACACCTTCTCCTAGCATCCCTGTGTCGCCACCTTCAAATCCACCAAAACCAACACCACCGCCATCTCCTAGCATTCCTCCTGTGTCGCCACCTTCAAATCCACCAAAACCAATACCACCACCTTCAAATCCACCAAAACCAACACCGCCGCCATCTCCTAGCATTCCTCCTGTGTCGCCACCTTCAAATCCACCAAAACCAACACCACCACCTTCAAATCCACCAAAACCAACACCGCCATCTCCTGTGTCGCCACCTTCAAATCCACCAAAACCAACACCGCCATCTCCTAGCATTCCTCCTGTGTCGCCACCTTCAAATCCACCAAAACCAACACCACCACCTTCAAATCCACCAAAACCAACACCGCCATCTCCTGTGTCGCCACCTTCAAATCCACCAAAACCAACACCACCACCTTCAAATCCACCAAAACCAACACCGCCATCTCCTAGCATTCCTCCTGTGTCGCCACCTTCAAATCCACCAAAACCAACACCACCACCTTCAAATCCACCAAAACCAACACCGCCATCTCCTGTGTTGCCACCTTCAAATCCACCAAAACCAACACCACCACCTTCAAATCCACCAAAACCAACACCGCCATCTCCTAGCATTCCTCCTGTGTCGCCACCTTCAAATCCACCAAAACCAACACCACCACCTTCAAATCCACCAAAACCAACACCACCATCTCCTAGCATTACTCCTGTGTCGCCACCTTCAAATCCACCAAAACCAACACCATCTCCTAGCATTCCTCCTGTGTCGCCACCTTCAAAGCCACCAAAACCAACACCGCCATCTCCTAGCATTCCTCATGTGTCGACACCGTCAAATCCACCAAGAGAATCTCCACCAACTTCGTTCACGCCAGTGGAACCACCAACATTGCCACCACCAAAGGATGCAATGCCACCATCGACTAGCTCCCAGTCACCTCCTCTGCCCTACCCTAAACCGCATATATTTCCAACCATTCCCATATTCCCACCAGTCAAGCACTGGCCAATGCCAAAGCCATATAAATTTCCCATCATTCCCAAATTCCCACCAGTCAAGCACTGGCCTGTGCCAAAGCCATATAAATTTCCCATCATTCCCAAATTCCCACCAGTCAAGCACTGGCCTATGCCAAAGCCATATAAATTTCCCACCATTCCCAAATTCCCACCAGGCAAGCACCTGCCTTCCTGGCCACCTTCTCACTGGATCCCAAAAGTTCCAAGTGCAAGTCCTACAAACCAAATCCATGAGATCACTAGCCCTTAAGGATCTGTAAATGTCGTTGATGTCTCTTGGCGGCGATAAGTGCCAGAGGCACTAGGCAGGCGGCGATCCCTCTATCTAGATCATCCACGATCAATCCAAAAATTTATATGCAGGCCACAGATGGGCCAAATGGAATAGTCGTTAGTTTGCAAAGTTTCTAGTGAAGGTTTATTACGTTGTTACAAATAATGTTTTGTAGTGCAAGGCAGGTCATTGTTCTTTGATCTCTTTGTTTTAGCCTTCTTGTCGTGAGAACATGCAATAAAGTGTTTTTTTTATTAAATTGATCATCTAACCAAATTGAATAATATTCTGTCGGGACTCGCAGAAGGATAATTTACTGTTCTTAATATTTATGGCCATGTTGGATAAGCTAAGAAGGGAGTTAATTGTGTAAAATGTGTTCTTATTAAACTTGTTGGACAATGAACCGGTTTAACTTAATAAATATAAAATAATTTTGTTTTAAGATATTTTTTGAAGAAAAAAAAAGTTAAAACGACATTATTTTAAAAAAAATATATAAAAAAATGAATTTTAATTGAATTGATAAAATTATTGGTTAACCCATCAAATCTATCAAGTTTAACCAAGTCAACTCCCTATTGATTCATTATAAAACTCGATTCGGTATGAGTTTTATATCAACAAATTACCAAGTTGATTTCTTATCCTCTTTGGAGGGTGGTTGCGGTTGCTTTATAATTAAACTTGATACAAGGATTAAACTTGGTTCAAGGATTTTATGATTTCTATGGCCGTAAAGTTTGTGGGTTAACTCATTTTCCTTTTCCATTGCTTTATAAAAAAAATAATTTTTTTTATCTTTATTCTTCAACATTAAGTAGTCCGATAATTAAGTTTTCTAATATTATTCAATTTCTTTCAAACTTGGTCACCCTATCATGACCAAGTTAGAGATTTTGCATCATGGCTCTAGTGGGCTCGAATTATTTAAAAAAAAAAATTATATTTAATAATTTTTATCTTTCAACATTTTATTTTATAGAGATTGTGATATTTTTTAGAGATATCATGTTCTCATTTGATTTATTAGAAATTAATCTTCAAGCATTTTTACGGCTATTATTTTTGGAAACTATCCTAATTTTATGTTCATGATCTTAAATTTCATGTGTTAACCTGGTTCAATAATTGTTTTGCTATGTTTTTTTTTTTTAATTTCACTCTTAGTAATTAAGTTGTTCTATATTTTAGCTGTCTGAGATCCGATTCTTCTTGTCTTTTTATTATTATAATTTTTTGTTATCCATCTATTTATTATTATTGTATTCTCTAGTTATATCATTTAAACTATCAATTTAACAAATAACTCGAAGTTAATATTTTTTCCTTAATATTTTGTTCTTGCCGATCTATCACTAAGCACTAGCCACAAATCCAAGTTCTCCACGACACGTACACATATTATAACAGAAACTAAAAGATATCAGACTTTTAATGTATATTGCAAGTGAAAACATTGTGAATTGTAATAGTGTGTTTTTGGGTCGGTTCATCGATTTATTGATTTTTTTATATTTTTTGCATAGTGAATTAACCATTTTATTCCTTGAAAAAGACAAAAAACAGTTGTAACTAGGAGGGGTGCCGTGGTAATTGCACACTTCATTGCACAGTAAAATAATCATTCTATCCCTCAAAAAAACAAAAAAAAACAGCTTTGGCCGGGGGGTGTCACGGGAATTTCACATTTCTTGGGAATGGCTAAATGTTAATTTGCCCCTAATAAGACAAAATTGAAGATTTGACTATAGGACTGTCATGATAATTTATCATTTTTTATTATTATTTTTTGCTGAATACTGTACGCGCGTGGAGCTGATTCGGCCTCACACCCTCTTCGGGAGGCGCGTGCAATGTCGTTTGGTGGCAGAAAATATTCATCCAGCATCTTACCCCACGCGCCACCATGTAATCTTACTCCTGAGGTGGCGCGTCGCATCCCACTGTGTCCGGATTCGCGACGGTGGTCAATTGAAGTTTGTTTAGCCATTTTCTCTCTCTGCATGCTAAAGTATAGAGCAGACCCCAGTTTTATGGTGTTTTCATTTCAGTCTCTAATTTTTTTAATTGTTTTTCATGGTCCTGATTTCTATTATATAAGTTTTGATTTATTTCAATTGGATCATTTAGTTGAAATTAATATATATTTAGGTTTCAATTTGGTCCTCATTCCTTTAATTTTCGGATTTGTTTTAAATCCCTTAATATATTCGGTAATGAAGTTTTGATGTTTTCAATTTTGCTCTTTAATTGAAATTGATAATATATTTGGTTTTATTTCGGCCACTATACTTTTAATTTTTATTTCTTTATTTTTTTTAATATTTTTGAAATAGTCCCTATTTTTTTCCATGTTTATATATGTATGCTCTTAGTTTTGATTTTTAATTTTTATTATTTTCTTATTTATTGAGGTGTTATTTTTTTTTGAAAAATTTAGTTCTTAAAATCTAGTTTGTATTTATGATCATTTGAAAATTATTATTTCTGTTTTTTTTTTCTCTTTGTTTTTTCTTTTGGTTTGTTTATTAGTTTTTTTTTCAAGTCAAATGATTTTTTTCCTACTAATAATTTTTATTTTTGTTTTATCATTTATTTTATTTTATTGTTTGTTTTTTTGTCAAAGTTTTTAGGCTTTTTTTAGTCTTTGATTTAATTTTGTTTTTTTTTCATTATTAACGCAATAGTAATAATAATTAATTTTTTTTACTTACTCTTTTGTTAATTTTTTTGAGTTTTTTTTTCTCAGAGTAATTTAATAATTTTTATTGTTTTGGTAGTAATAGTAGTGTTGATTTTAGATGTTAAGACTTCGTTGTTGTTGTTGTTGTTGTTGTTGTTATAATAGAGTATGTTGATCTGTTTCATTATATCAAATTTTGCATGTATAAATATTTTATTTTATATTTGAACCAACAAATTCTATTAATTGTTTTAATCTCAACAATCATAAAAATTATTTGCTCTGTCTGCAGTACAATGCGCGCAATTTAACTAGTTAACACTCAAGTACATGGTTATTTTATTTATTTTTCTTTATATATATACAAGTACGTGGTTATTTTATTTGATTTTTCTTTACATATATAATATAATGGATTTCCTTAAGAACCCAAACGTTCTACTTAGCCAAGACAAAAAAACTAGGGGGTGTTTGGGAGGACTTTTCAAAAGCGCTTTTGAAAAAATTTAAAATTTTTTTATTTTTATTTTTAAGTTTAAATTAATAAAATTTGGTGTTTTTAGATTATTTTGATGTGCTGATGTCAAAAATAATTTTTAAAAAATAAAAAAACATAATTTTAATATATTTTTAAACGAAAAGCACTTTCAAAAACAACCGCAACTACACTTTCAAACAGTCATAATGACTCCAACAATTCTACTCTGTGATGAAAATGACTCCAACAAGGATGATCTTGTTGTACCGATCAACCTTTTTCTCTTTTTTTACATTTTCTTTTTCTCTATTCTTGATATTATTCTCTCTCTTTTTTCCATGTAATGAAATAAAAACTCAGCATCCAGATTTATTGTATTTTTAATAATTGGAGTAATTCATTTAACTTGTCCGGTCCACACGAAAAAAATAAGAAAATTATTTTAATATTAAAAAATTAACCTGGTGACTAACAAGTTGTTTTTTTAAATCAATATGATTCTATCAAATATATATGAGTAATTTTACAGTCAATTTTTATAAATAGTGCCATCAATTATCAAACTTTAAAAGAAACAAATAATAGGTGAATTCAAGAAAAATCAAACCATGCCCAATCCAAAATGGGTCAACTTGAAACTTATCTCAACTCTTAATAATTGTTTGAGATTACTCTTTTTAAAAGTATTTTTGGTTCAGAAATGAATCAAAATAATATTTTTTTTAATTTAGTTTTGATATCAACACATGAAAACGATATAAAATATATAAAATATTAATTTCAAATAAAAATTAATAAAAATTTCAATTTTTTTGAAAAGCGTTTTTGAAACGCAATACCAAACACTTAGCCTAGGCCAAGTTTTTTTAAACAATAAACGTGAAATTGAATCTTTTGACCTCATAAATTAATTAGTGATTGGAAATCAAAATTTCTTTATTTTGTTTTCAAAATAAAGTTGATTTAATATTTTTTTTAAATAAAATTAATTTATATTAAATTGGGTTAACAATCCATTTTTAAATTGGATTTTGGGCTAACAGGTTTAATTACTTTGACAGATAGTGTTAATTTTTCTATGGGCCTGGATTGAATTCAACGAATCCAAAAAGTCAAGCCCCATGTCCACCCATCTCCAAAACGCAACGCGACTCGACTCATGACCCCATCACTCTATTGGTTTCTTAAAGAAAGAAACGCAAAAGCAGGAAACCTCTCAGTTCGTCGTTGAATGCAAAATCCACTCCGTCGTCGCTATCCCGGTCGGAGATGATCGTTGTTCACCACCGGGATATGAACCAATCATCTTAACTTACTAGGTAACATCTCAATCCAACTACTCCAATTTCTTATTTCAGCTCCCTTCATATATCATTTCTTCCTTCCTTCCTTCCAAATTCAAATCGCTGATTTTGTCTCTTTATTTTCCCTTTAAATTTAACTGGAATTTCATGTTTTAAAATATAACAGTATTTGCTTCATGCAATAATTCAAGTACGGTTGGTTAGTACTCTTTATTCCAACGAATTTAATTTTATATAGTAGTGTTTTTTAGCTTATTTTTGTAATTCTTCTCTTCAATTTGTGCCTTTTTCGAGATATTTTTTGGTTTCTTTTTCGAATTATGGTTATTCTTGCTTCCCGCCGTATTTTGTAGGTTTGTGTTAGGGTTTGATTTTAGGTTACTTACAGGAGTTTCTTTATCAACTGGAAATTGAAAGTTTTAGAGAAAAATTATTTATTTATTTCATGGTAGAATTTTAGTGCAGTTATTATTCGTTATTTCAACGAATCTTAAGTAATTCTAAGTATTTTGGCGTGATTTTATGATTTTCTCTTAATTATTGTGTATTTTAGCCAATTCTGGTTCCCATTTTCGAATTCTTGTGGTGATTTTTTTTTCTGTGATTTTTGTTTTGTTTTTTATTGGTTTTTGTCTTATCTCTACTTTTACAGGCTCTTTTTTTTTTTTTTTTCAATTTCTTTGGCATTATTTTAGCTCTTTTTTTTTATTTCCTGCCATAAATTTTTTGTTTTCCACGTGGAATTTTTAAATGAAAACTTTTTATTAAATAACTGAATTAAATTGGTTATTCAATTTTTTTTTTAGCTAAAAACTGAAATTCTCATTTTCGTGATTCTAGGCAGAACTGTCTTTAAAACATGGGTGGAGGTGGCTATGAGTCGGGAAGTGCTTCCGGTGATGGTGAGTTGGTTATTTAATTTCATAACATTCTATAATTTGATTGTTATATGCTTATTGGTAGAATAATGTGTATACTAAGTTTTTCTAGAGCTGTGTGTTTTCTTTGTCAAGGATGATGAATAGCCGTGTTTTGTACTCAGACGTGATAGATATAGATTGAATCATGATGGTCACGGTGTATGGACAGCTTATTTAATTGAATCCTTAATCTCTGCTCTTAAATGCTGTAGTTTAAGTTGGTTTCGATCCCATAGTTAGATAATCTTGCGAAACACAAACTGAGAATATCAAACTGGTGATCATCCTTTCTAATGTCTTGATGACTTTTGGACAGATGATGACGAGGAATATGATGAAGTCGGGGGTAACCGTTTTTTGGGTTTTATGTTTGGGAATGTTGATAATTCTGGTGATCTTGATGCTGATTACCTTGATGAGGTGAGCTTATTTGTCTCTCTTGATTGTAATCTTTTATTTCTTATATTAACTTAAGTAAAAGGTTTCAATAAGATGTACATGTGTTGATACATAAATTATTGAGTGAAGGCAGTATTATTTATTTGAGACAGGAAATGATGAAAAAACATATGAGGCTTAGGCCAATGAAATGAAGAACTAAGACCTTTTATGAATTTAAAGATGGAGAATAAACTAAACTTCAATGGTAATGGTCATTTGTCATGGCTTGGTACTCTGGGAGGTGATATTGAGTGAAAGGTTTCATATTTCAATATGATGTTCAGGCATGTGATAGACATTGGCAGAATCATGATGTGCATGCAGCAGCTTTGTTTTGCAGCAACTTCTATTTTCTAATCTCATTGTGCAATTGAGTTGTGGGCTTGCTATATTTATCATAAGTTCTTTTACTTTTAATAAGCAACGTTCCCATTTGTTAGTATGGTAAGTGTCCAGTTTGAGATTCTCACTCGTGGTTCTAAACTACATATCTTCAGGATGCAAAGGAGCATCTTGCTGCACTAGCTGACAAGTTGGGTTCGTCATTGACAGAAATTGATGTATGGAAAATCTCTATCATGTGTTTTCGCTTTCAATTCCCTGTGATGCTTGGGCAGATTTCTTCTTTTCTTTTTTCTTTTTTGGCTTGACACTAATTGTAAGCTATTCTAATTTCAGTTGTCAGTGAAATCACCCCAAACATCCACTGACGCTGCAGAACAAGGTGATGTTGTCTGCCAAGGAAAACTATGTCATGCAGTTTTTGATGTTGTGTTAGTATCTTTGGTTCTTTAACTAATTAACCTCTCTTTCTCTTTCTCTTTCTCTTTCTCTGTTGTTATTTACTTCTCTTGACTCACATTTACTAGCATACAAAGTTGCTAACTCTTGTATTTGATTTCAATTACTGTATATTAAGTATTTGGGAAGCTTTCTAATTAGATCACAGGGTTATGTCTTATTATGACAGCTCTATTGAAAAGATAACTTACCTTTAAGGAATGTATTCGGTATTCTCAAGTGTTGAGGCACACATATCACCAGACCTATTCTTGGATTTGCATGAAAAAGCAATAACCTCTTAGGGTAATTTTAACTTATTGAATAATGAGACTTAGGAAATCGCAAAAGATATGCTGTCATGAAAATGCTGAAAGATAAATGTTTTATAAGTTGATGAAAGTATGTAGGAATGCACGTGCAACCTTCTAGCAAAGATATCAATGAAACATAAATCTGAATAATGAAGACCCATATTCCTGTAGAACTCTTAAGAAACACCCTAAAACCACCCAAAGCATGATACCTTAGGGATGCTAGGAAACTCTCTGATCTGACAACATTTTTCTGCAGTCAGTTTTTTGTTTTTAAAAAAATCATTGTGGAATTGGGGAAACATAGTTCTTCAAAAATTATTTTATCCCGGTTACTTAATACATTCATAATGAGAATAGTCGCATTCCATTGCATAAAGTGATGCCTTTCTGGGTCTTGACATGATTTCAAACAGAATTTATTGAGGAAACATATAAACAAAAGAAGAAATAAATAGCACTTACTCGATTTAAGTTGTGCTTGATGCTCTTTCAAAGAGACAGTCCGGAACTCATCAATTATTGGATTGGAACTAAATTTTCAGAATGGGAAAACTGTTTAGACACTCATCATTATTCTAGGAACTGAGGTCTGTACTCCTATTCTCAGTATTATTTGATCAGAAATTGGAAGGATCTTGAATATGTGATTAAGAAAACCTAGCAAATTATTATTTTTCAGCACATCTAGTAGAAGTCAATGTCAGTAGATATTCTGGTTTTTCAGTCACTTGTCTGGTCAAGCCAAATGGAAATTTATAGTTAAATATGCTTGATTTTATTGAAAATACTCACTAACGAATATATTTTTGAACATGGTTGCATCTTTTCTAATATTTTTTTTGTTAAGTTCAAGTCGTGCCAGAAATTTCCAACCGTTCCTCTGGCTATGTTTTTTTATGCTGCAAGGAACATTGTACTTGTGATTTTGCCTTGTTTTTATTTTGATGCATATCTTGATGTTGTCCAGTAGCTTGTTTGTTGAAACTTTTTTTTTGGTGTGTGTGGGTAAACGTTGAAACTGACTGGCCGAACTTTTCTGCATATGTACATATGCAATGCATCCATGCACATGTTTTCTTGCATTTACATGTGTCAAAATATGCAGATTCCACATCATTATACTAATGCATTCTGAGATTTAGCTTTATGTAAATTGCTGTCTATCTTCTGGTTTATCTCATTAATCCTTCTGATTATGTGTTTACCTGTATTTACGCTGCTAGATTATGATGCAAAGGCTGAAGATGCAGTTGATTATGAAGACTTTGATGAACAGTATGAGGGGCCTGAGATTCAAGCTGTTAGTGAGGAGGACTATTTGTTGTCAAAAAAGGATTATATGCTGTCAGAATCTACATTGCAGCTTCCCATATCCGATAATGAAGATTATGATGAAGGCGTGGAAGAGGAACTTGAAAAGGAACCTGTGGTTTCAGATAAAAAAGTTGAAGTTCAAACAGCTTTTCTATCAGGTTCACTCTTAGTTGATTCATATGGTTCTTTCTTATAATAAACAATTCCTCATCAGTTTTTTTTGTATAATATTTTCTATTTAAGATATTGAGGGCCATTGCTGTCATCTTTTAAGGTTTTATTTATCAATGACCTAATATGTGATTTAGTGTTCAGATAGATTCTTTCCTTTACCCTTTCAAACTTTCATATTGAAACTTGTTATTACATTCTCTTAATTTGAAAGATAGTTCAGAAAATTTGATTGTTTGGTGTTAATCATCTTGGCTACTGGTCAGATCAGAACTTTGCAGCTCCATTTCACAAATGAGATATTTCTTTACCCACCCACCCACCACCACCATTTTTTCTTTATTAGCTCTATAGTCTGCATTTTTTTTTATTACTCCCATCTTGTGGGGAACCTCTGAAAGGGGCTTTGGTATGGTGTACAAATTCAGCATCAGCTATTTGGATGGGTTTTCTAAGTGAGATTTCAGCAGTCATATTGTTTGAGTTTTCCCCACACTCTGTTCTGTACTCCCAGACAGCTCAATGAGTTTGTACACAAAGTAATCCAAATTGCATCGCTCACGTAGGAGTTTTTGCAGTGTACAATTGAACCTAATGAGTTTTTCCCAAGATTTTCACTGAACTTTCCAGAGTGACTGTATTGTCTCTGAGACTTAGCTTAATTGACACGAGAAAGACAAACATTGAGGAATTTCTGAAACTTTTTTATGATACGAGGAAACGGATGCAAAAATAAGTTTTTATGATAAAAGAGTAATATATATAAGGTATATGATAAGTCAGCTGACTTTGAACTCCACAGATGGTTTTGGTTTCTTACAATCAATACCCCCCCAACACACACACAAGTTTTCCAATATTCGCACCCACAAGATTTTCAATTTTCTAAACTGTGTGAGCAAGATTATAGTTTTACAATCTACTTTTCAGGCCGGCAAGATGCTGAAGTAGTTTCCGGAGAACTTGGCTCCATGGGTTCTGAAAGTTCTGATGCTGAATTTGTAGATATTCATGAGGTTAGTTTTCATGTCCGTATTCTTTAATATACTGTCGGTGTTATGTGTTATTGCATTTGCATTCTGATGGCTGTTGCATGATGTTCTGGTCAGCAAATGGTTGGATTACTGCATGGTCCACTTTCAATTAATCACTGACAATGGAAATGTCTAAAATATGAACACAAGCCGTGAGATTGGAAAAACATTTGTGCTTGTTAGATTATGATGTCAATATAGTGATACAAGCAAGTTATTTAATACCTCTCCTGGTAATCACTGTGTGCCAAACTGCCAATTCTCTGGAAATGAACAAAGCTCAAAATAAATAAATAAAATGCTTCATTTCTGTCGAGTGTTGAGTATCAGCTAGGGAAGCTCCCTAAAAGTCGCTGAAGCATTGCATCATGAGGATGCAAGGTCCTAGATTGAGTTTGCACTTGAACTAATGGCTTCCTTTCTGAGTTCCCGCAGCTTGTAAGATTTGGTTCAGGACACCCTCTTAGTTTGCTCTCAGTTTGCCTCTTGTTTGTGCTATCCCACTATTATCTGGTGTTGTTTGAGTCACCTTGGGAGGGTATCTTGTTCCATGACTACTTTCTTGATGGGAAGTGTCCCTTGAAATTCAATCCAGAAAAATCAGATAGTTGCAATAAACAATACATTTGATCAAAGTATTAGTACATTTCTTCTTTCCTAAACCCAAAAAGGCTACTGTAGATTTCTGCCATCCTTGTAAGGTACAATACTCAACATCCTCCATGGTGCAACTCTAATAGCAGATAATCACATCCTGCTCTTTTTGAGGAAAGGAAGAAAGAAAAAGGAACAGAGAGGAAAAAAGCATTTACAATTCTATCTTGGTGGTTAATTCGCTGCTTACACTTCTGAAATGCTCACCTGATAAATCTTGATTGTCTGTGAATCAAAGATATACCATTTTTTTCCTCTGTAAAGGTTGATAAAATATGGCAAGCTGTTAATGTTCACCATCTTTCACCCAAGATGTTGAATAATCCACTTGCATATTTTTTGCAAAAGTTGTGCTGTTATTCTGATTCTAATTGATGTCTTGTACGCTGATGAAGAAGGAAACTGATACTGTCAAGGGGCCTCTAGATAAAGGTCACACTCCACTTCCTATTTTGTGTATAGAAGATGGGATGGAGATCTTACGGTTCTCTGAAATATTTGCTATTCATGAACCCTTAAAGAAGGGAGTAAAAAGAGATCATAGATATTCTGTTTTGAAAGGTATGCTCTCTTGCTTTAGGTATTTTCTTTCAGGCTTAATGTTTCAATTTTCATTATCATTTAACTTGTGCTAGCAATGTCACAGTAACTATAATATTTTAGGACCTATGTAATTTGCAGTGTATGCTCTTCTTTCCACTTCTTTTTAGTGTAGTTTCTTGGTTTTGTCCTTTAATAATGTAAAAGGATTTTTTGTTAATTCTGTGCCTTCTTATTGTTGCTTTTTGCTTGATTGATGTATTAATGCTGTTTAATTCATTTTCCAGAGAAGTATACATCTATGGATGCTTCTGATATTGTTGAAGAGGATGAAGAGGCGTTTTTAAAGGACTATGGTCAAATGCTTCCATCACATTTGCATGTAAATCAACATGACATCTCAATCTTCAGCAAAGATGCCTCAGAGCTAGCAAGATTTGGATCTATGCATGGAGCTATTCAGATGTCTGTTCAATTTGATGAACAGAGAAAGAATTCTTATCTTAGTGCTGAACCAATGAACAAGGAAGCGGGATGGAAGTCTCCATTGGATTCAAAATTCAACCCCCTTGATCAGCATGACTGGGAAGAGAGAATTCTCTGGGACAATTCCTCAGTTATCAGTGACAATTCTGTGGAGAGTTGTGATCCCTCTGGACCTGACTTGGGATCTTCATTTGTTATAGAAAATGAACAAGTGACTAGTCCACCAAATCTTCATTCAGAGCTCCCAGTGGAGTTAAACGAGAACCTTGATAACTGTTATTGGAACAGGTCTTATGTTCTCTTGGAGTCGTTTGGCTCAGGAGATTATTCAGAACCTGGAAATCTTCCATTATCAGAAAGCAGATGCCATCCACAACTTTTGAGATTGGAATCTCGCCTGGAAGAGGATGGCTCTAAACATGTTAATGATAGAAGAGAGAATAATGCCATGGAGCTTCACAAAAGTGATGCTCTAAAGCGTTTCAGCAAGCTCACATTGCAAAATAGAGACTTGATGGAAGGATCTTGGCTAGATGATATAATATGGGAGCCACATGAAGCTCACATAAAGCCAAAGCTGATTCTTGATCTTCAAGATGAGCAAATGCTCTTTGAAATTTTGGATCACAGGGATAGTAAGCATCTTCAACTTCATGCAGGGGCAATGATTATAACCCGACCCCTAAAGCAAATGGTTTCTCATGAGCTACTAGGATGTGGAAATCGATCTGATTGGCAATTCAACATTGCTAATGACAAGTTCTACATGAACAGGAAAAATTCTCAGCGATTGCAATCAAATTCTAACAAACGAACTGCTTATGGCATTAAAATTCATCACTCTGCACCTGCAATAAAGCTTCAGACAATGAAATTGAAGTTGAGCAAGTAAGATTTAGTGACCTACCTTGTACCAGTCTTCTGTATGCTGTTTCATATACAGGCCTATTCTTAAAAAGATAAATGATTATTCTTCAGGTCTTTTTGATGGTTTGAATATAGGGGATTTGAATTTAGGTTCTCCAACTCCCAGGGTCTTAGTGACAGTTATTCTTCAACTATTAAGTAGATTAGATTGTGCTGGGTTTCTCCTTTGAAAAGTTGTATTTGATTTCTACAATTTGGCATATTTAAAGCCTTTGTTTAATTCACATTTTACATCTTTAAAGCCTTTGTTTAATTCACATTTTACATCTATATATATATTTGAGATAGCCTATTAAATTTCATAGTGATGATAGAGTTGCTGAAGCAGGGAACTATCTTATGAGTAAAAGTGAGGTACTTCATTGACTCTAAGGGAGTATTTTGTCATGATAAAAGGAGAAAAGATCAGAACTTTAATTTTTTTTTTAATGATGAACATGAATGATAATGATGATTAAGTAGTGAATTTTGATGATGGTCGGAAATCAATTGTAATTTTTTTGTTGGAGTTACTCAATGAGTCCTATGTTACTTACCAGAAAGGGGTGTTGTAATAGCATGGCATTTGTATATTGACATGGATTTCTAATTGATCAACGTGTGACATTGAAATTGATATTTTCATTAGAAACCTTTTGTATCATAATGCTCAGTGATTCTTTGCCTGTTTGTTTTCCTTTATTTGAAATATATATTCTTGTTAGACTAAGATCTTTTGTTTATGAGGCAAGCACCTACAGTAGCACGAGGCACCTTAGGCAAGAGGAAGCCTAATTGCCTTAAGGCTGCATGCACCTTTTATCAATACTGTAATGGATTATGGTATTTCTCTATTATTGTGGTCTAATTATGACTTGCAAATCATCTGCTTAAATATTGGGTTCCCTTTTTTCTTGCTCTCTTTTCAGCTAGCTGTATTGTTTCTCATATATGTATGTCATTTTCCTTATGTATTAAAATTTGGGTTCATGATGTTGATTTTACCTATCAACATTATGTCCTGTATTTTTTAAATACTCCTTTTGAATAGAATCCACTGTTTTGCAGTAAAGATCTAGCTAATTTTCATCGACCAAAAGCTTTATGGTATCCTCATGACCATGAGTTGGCTGTCAAAGAACGAGGGAAGCTACCTACTGCAGGACCAATGAAAATTATATTAAAGAGTTTAGGAGGCAAAGGAAGTAAGGTACATGTGGATGCTGAGGAAAATATCTCTTCTGTCAAAGCAAAAGCTTCAAAGAAGCTAGGTTGTAATTACTCTTCTGATTGTAATATATCCAGTTTATTTTAATTGGATGTGTTGTTAATCCACTTTTACATTATGTTATTTCTAAATTATTTAAAAAGAACAAGAGCTAACTTTAAAATATTGTTTTTATAGATTTCAAGCCATCAGAAACTGTGAAGTTATTTTATTTGGGGAAGGAGCTTGAAGACCATAAATCTCTTTCTGCCCAAAATGTTCAGCCAAACTCATTGCTTCATCTAGTTCGTACAAAAATTCACTTGTGGCCTAGGGCACAAAGAATTCCAGGTGAGAACAAATCTCTGCGTCCTCCAGGGGCATTTAAGAAGAAATCCGACCTTTCTGTGAAAGATGGTCATGTTTTTCTAATGGAGTAAGTGACAGAAAATCTTTCTTCTTTTCTCACTGTCATTCGGTGTCTGGATCGTATGTCTTGCATTCACCTTTTTTATATCTCCTAGGAATAGAACTATGGAGATATACCTGTTTAGTTCTTTATAAAGATTTTATATGCTCATAGACAATTCACTTATTTACATACTTGAAACATGCTCAAATTGGCATCAAGAGATTTGCATGCTCCAATTAATCACATTTTTATTCCCTTTGGTATTCTTCTCTTCATTTTCTTTTTGTGGTCTTGTGCTCACACATATATTTTGGAACCAACAAAAGCAAATTTAAATACAAAAGTTTTTGTTACTAGCACATAGATATTCCTGAGATGGTTTTCTGAAGTAGCTAGTTTGTTTATTGTTAATTTCATTTCAAATCAAATATCAGAAAGCTTGCTTTTTTGTGCAGTTAACTTGTCAATGCATCCTTTTCCTACTAAAACTGAGGAATTCCCTGATTCAACCATTGATTTGCTACCATTGCTTAGATTCTTGCGTGGTGGTGTTACCTGTTTTCCTTTATGTTCTATTTTCTTTCATTTCTTCCCTCATACCATTTCATGTGTTTTTATGCATCTTCACTTGATATATTTTGTAATTTCCAAAGTCTACTTTTCATTGCGCTTTTTTTTCCATTTTCTAATCTTATTTTAGAAACAACCATCATTCTAGCAAAATCTTGTGTGATCCTCCTTCCACAACTGCCTTCAGTACGTGAGTTCTAAAGCATCTTCTGCCCATGCTTTCTTGCTAACATGTCATGGACAGCACATAGTAAGTAAGAATGATAAAAGAGTAATATATATAAGGTATATATGCATATATTAAGTGGCGGAATTGTAAACTTTATATAGAATTGTCAATAATAGTTCACTTATATATTATATTGGATTAAAAAAATATAATTTTTCTACACATATATGTACATGATACTAATGTATATATATCTCGAGTCGGGTTTTGGGTTGGGTTTGACAGTGTCCAAACCTTGCCCATTACTCATTGGGTAAGGTGAATATCCAAAAAAAACCACCAAATCAGGGTGGTTCAAGTGGATATCCATCAGGTTTGGGTTAAATTGCCATCCCTATTCTCAACAGATTTTTCTCATATTAAGCTTGTGAGCACGTAGAAACACTTATGTTGCATCATATTAAATTCTGAACTTCAATAAATGCAATTGCTTCAGGATTAAATTCATCTAAACTTTTTTTTTTTTTTAAATAATAAGAAAAGAAAAGGTGTGCATCCTAAACTGTGGTGTTTCTTTTCTCATGGTGTTTTATTTTCATAAGTTTTTCCTCATGCTTGCATGCATATGATGGTGGTGTTTTTACAGGGGTTCATTTACTTTCTTACTGCAGGTATTGTGAGGAAAGACCTTTGTCATTAAGCAATGTAGGTATGGGTGCCAATCTCCGCACTTACTATCAGAAGTTGAGCCCCAGTGATCAAACTGGTATCTCATTGCGCAATGAAAAAAGCAGCTTGGGGAACGTTGTGACACTAGAGCAGACTGATAAATCCCCTTTCCTTGGAGACATAAAAGCTGGTTGCAGACAATCATCTCTTGAAACAAATATGTATAAAGCGCCATTGTTTCCCCACAAGGTGCCACCTACTGACTATTTGTTGGTTCGTTCCGCTAAAGGAAAGCTCTCTATACGACGCATTGACAGAGTTGCTGTCGTTGGACAACAGGTTTGATTTAGCTTTCTTTCATGCTTCCTCGCAGGCTACCTTGAATTAGACTCCATCCTCGAATCTCTTCTAGATTCATTTTCTTCTTATAGGTTTTGTTGTCATTAGCAATTCGTGCTGCATGGTGGAACACCTAAGAGTTATTTCTATTTCCTTCATGTAATGACTACCTAACATTGCTCCACACACTAGGTTTTCATTTTTCTAGATCAGGATGTGTTTTTTTTTTTTTTTTTTCAAAAGTGGTCATTTCAAAGGAGAGCCATAATGGGGGGGGGGGGGGGGAATTGTGTAGTTGGGAAAGGAACAGGAAAGGAGTTCGGACATTAATGATAGAGCTTTTATTCACAGTACATAATGTGATAGTTTGGTTCAGACAAGAAGTTCTTCTCCAACACTCCCCATACCATACACCCTGGGTGTCTTTTTTCTATTCCACCATTAGAAGTGTTAAATGTTGTGATGTTTCAATATAGAAATAGGAGAATTAATAATTATTTGGTGCAAGTGTTATCAAACAAATTTGGATTCATTGTCTTTGCAGGAGCCCCTTATGGAGGTATTAGCTCCTACTTCTAAGAATCTTCAGGCGTATATCATAAATAGGCTATTGCTGTATCTTTATCGTGAGTTCCGAGCTGCTGAGAAGCGTGGGATGCTTCCTTGGATCCGTGCAGATGAGCTGTCCGCTCATTTTCCAAACGTTTCGGAGACCATCTTGCGCAAGAAGCTCAAGGAGTGCACAATTTTGCGGGTATGATTCTTGCTTTATAATTTACATTAGATTTTATAGTCATTAATAAATAATAAGTGTTTGGATGATTGTTTGATTTGCACTTCGAAAAATGAATCTTTCAATGTCCCATGTATATTGCCTTACACGGACATTCAACATACAGAGGGATGCAAATGGACACTTGTATTGGGCAAAGAAGCGTGATTTCATCATTCCATCTGAAGAGGAATTGAAAAAGATGGTCTTACCAGAGAATGTGAGTTTCGTATACAATTCTCATAATCCCCACCTCTTATGATTCTAGTATGGCTATGAGTTATGAGTTTTGATAGCCATGGGTTGGTTTGATTTGAGTTCAATTTTAATCGGATTTTTTTACTTGCTGAAAGGTTGTATTATTGCAAAGATGTTGTAATCTGTAAGCTTGTTTTGGAAATTGCATGTCATTTTATTTGCAACTCAATTGCATGGTTAGTGCTATTAGATGAGAATTCCTGCATACTAAATGTAATCAAGATCGCTTTTAATTTGCATTGTTAGAGTGAAGAAACTGGTAGGTTGTATAGGTAGCACCATGTAAGTGAAGAAACCGGCAGGTTTTATAGTTCGCTGAAAATTCCTGTGCTTTGTTGCTTCATGTACTTCTCCCTTTACTTTTAAATAAATATACGATTTGTCCCTCTCATTTTGGATGTAGGTTTGTGCCTATGAAAGCATGCAAGCTGGTTTGTATCATCTTAAACACTTAGGGATTACAAGGTTAACACTTCCCACTAGTGTCTCAACTGCAATGAGTCAGCTACCTGACGAAGCAATAGCTCTGGCTGCAGCCTCGCACATCGAGAGAGAACTTCAGATAACTCCATGGAGCCTGAGCAGCAATTTTGTTGCTTGTACAAACCAGGTAAAGTATTCCTTTTCTGATTTGTTACAATCCTGAGCCATCTCTGATCCAAATGCTCTTTAAGTCAGCATTGCATTTCAACATGTTCTGTATGCTGCTACCAGTTACTATGTGAATATCTGCTGTCTTAAGAGCTTATATAAAGAAATATCATTTCCATTGTGAGAGTGTTGTTCGTTTTTGTTTCCTTCACTATTCTAAACTAAGAAATTGATTCTTTTGGATGTTAGATTGTCAATTCTCTGGGATTGACTTGAAGATTGACTTAGGAACTTGTTCCCTTGTTACCTCATTGTTTTTAGGATAGAATTTTTTATGATAGTGCTGTTAGAGAATAATATAAATCATATTCTGAGACCATATCTAATAGCTTAAGCTTTAGGTGAGATGGTTCTTTAACATGGTATCAAAGCCCTATTGACCCAGCAGTCACGAGTTTGAATCTCAGCACCCCCATTCTATTTGATAAAAATCAAGCACAAGATAGTGTAGGTCTGTGTGCAAGTTTCATGCCCAAAGAGCTTTCACTTGAGGCTGTGTGTTAGAGAATAATATAAATCATATTCTGGGGCCTCATCTAATAGCTTAAGCTCTTAGGTGAGATGATTCCTTAACAAGTGTTTGGTTCAGTAGAGATTGGTTCATCTGGAATGTGGTTGCAAAGTTGAATGTTTGAATCATGGTACATTTTTGTAGGAAAATAGTTCTAAAGTAGTATTCTAGGAGTAGCAACTTCTCATTTGCTGAGAGGAATATGACAAAAGTGTTTGCAAAGGAAAAAATCATTGTTGTTTTTTGTACATAAAATCTTATAGAAATGCAGGTGGTGGGATATAACTTGCAGATTCTTCATTTTGTATGTTATTTGTCATTCTGTAAATGGTTGGCAACTCCTTGACATCGTTGTGCAGATGTTTTTCAATCCTTATCAACAAAATAAATTAAGAAAAGAAAGCTGGGTAGCCATAGTGTCATTTCAATGTCACCTTTGTGCTGCGGTATTGTGACAATTGAGCAATTTCTGCTGAGATAATGTTGTAATTGGTTTTCTTACTTTTCAAAATGTTATTCAGATAATATTGTAAGTGCTTCTCCAGTTCACAAAGCTCTAGTTGTTATTTCTTGCTGTACTGGAGTAGTTTCTTTTTCCCCTCTTTGCTGGTTATTTTCTGTTTTAGATTTTTAGGATTTGGCAGAGCTGTGCAATTGCTTAGAAAAATATACTATTTTTTCTCTTCAATGTTAATTCTCAATTTTAATTTCTTGCATTCAGGATAGAGAAAATATTGAGCGTCTTGAAATTACTGGTGTTGGTGATCCATCTGGCCGGGGTCTAGGATTTAGCTATGTTCGTACTACTCCAAAGGCACCAATTTCAAATGCAGTAGTGAAGAAAAAGGCAGGTGCTGGTCGAGGAGGTTCCACCGTTACTGGGACAGATGCTGACCTTCGTAGATTGAGTATGGAAGCTGCAAGAGAGGTGTGCTAATTTTTTTCCTCAAAGGAATTTCCAGTTATTAACCCTCAATTATTCTGAATAGATTGTATCTTGGAGATGTTAGCTTGAAACAGCAATCCAGGAAACTGCATAGGACTCTCAGTCTCTGAATTATGTATTATAATTGCATGTTGAATTGAAAGTAAAGGAAGCACTGGGGTAGACTTAGTTAAATATCTAGTAGAGATAATCATTGTAACACGACATGGAGAAAGGGGTAATGAAGTTTCTTTCTTTCTTCCTCTGAAATCCCATATCTTCTGTAACATGCTTCATATGAAGCCATGGACATTCTTTTATTTGATTTGGTAAAACCATATATTGATCAAGCTACTAACGTCAAATATTTAACGAAATTCTCTCATGGTAATAGAAAAACTTCACCAGACAGATCCAGCTACAAAGCTCTCTTTAGATTTTTCAGTGGCACCATTGAGGCACACTAGTCTCGTGCCTTATCCCTTTCCATTTAGTTAACAATGTGTCAGCCCCTATTCATCTTTTTTATTGCATTCTAAACAGAGCCACCAAAACAACAGTCCTCTTCTTTATGCATTGACCACAGTGGTCTCCAATTTTAATGGCTCCCAGTAATTACACAACTTGGCTAGTAAATAACAGCCTTAAATTCATCTAACCTATCCTTAAGAGAGTATAATTGATAGTGATGAACGAGAAAGATGTAAATGATTGATTTGATTATTCTCTGATTTCCAGGTACTTCTGAAGTTCAATGTACCTGATGAGCAGATTGCAAAACAGACAAGGTGGCATCGTATTGCCATGATACGCAAGCTATCAAGTGAACAAGCTTCATGTGGGGTAAAGGTTGATCCAACAACTATCAGCAAATATGCACGTGGCCAACGAATGTCCTTTCTTCAGCTACACCAACAGACAAGAGAAAAGTGCCAAGAAATTTGGGATCGTCAAGTTCAATCTCTTTCAGCATTGGATGGCGATGAAATTGAAAGTGATTCTGAAGCAAATAGCGATCTGGATTCCTTTGCTGGAGACCTAGAAAACTTACTTGATGCAGAAGAATTTGAAGGAGACGAGAGTAATTATGAGTCCAAGCATGACAAAGGAGATGGTGTTAAGGGGATAAAAATGAGAAGACGTCCCTCACAAGCTCAGGCAGAAGAGGAATTTGAAGATGAAGCTGCTGAGGCAGCTGATCTATGCAGGTTGCTTATGGATGGTATGGTTTGTTTGCTTTCTTAATACTTCACATGGCCATTTCTGATGAACTATTGCTTTCATACTTCTGTTGACTTCTAGATAGTTGAAACAGTTATATCTCAGCTTAAAACTTTCGTGCTGCCAAGATTATAGCAGTCTATGTGTGCCACATATTGGGGAGCATAAGCCTCTTATTAATCTTGCTTTATCAAATTCACTGGTTTATCACTGTTACTACCTTTACGCACTGAAACTTAAGTATCATGGCACTTATTTTCTTCTTTTTTCATTGTACTTGTGCGTGTCTTTAATCTTCTAGTTTGGTGGAAATTCATTTAAGGGTTAGGTTCTGTTCCACTTCATTTACAAGTGCTTTTCTGTTTGAATGCTGATTAGTTTTTTGCTAATGTGGCATAACCCTTGGTACTCAGGGAACTAGCTTAGATGGAAATTTTTTGATAGATGAATCATAGATTGCTTGTTGTTACTTTATAATTTAGCTTAGACTTTGGTGACTTGCTGTGCTGCAGATGACGAGGCTGAGCAGAAAAGGAAGAAAAAAACAAGAGCTGTTGGTGTTGATGCAGTATTGGCACCCGCGAAACCAAATTTTGTTGACAATGTTCACCGGGGTAAGAAAATGAATAAAACCCAACCCAATGGATCATATACACCAAAGGAGAACAACATTAGAGACTTGAAGGAGGTACAATACATTTCACCGTAAACCTTAACTAAGTTACTCATTGTTGTTAAACTTGCATTTTTCTTAGCCAATTCAGTTCCAATTTGCTGTCATATCTTATGGTTATATAATTTCTTCCTGTTCGTGAAAGTATACACCAGTTGTTAAGGAACCAACTCACTTAAAAGTTTAAACTGTTAGGTGAGACCCCAGAATATGATTTATATTATTCTCTAACACACCCCTTCAAGTGAAAGCTCTTTGGGCTTGAAATTTGCACAACGACCCACTTTACCTTGAGCTTGATTTTTATCAAATAGAATAAGGGTGGTGAAATTCGAACTCATGACTGCTGGGTCAACAAGGCTTTGATACTATGTTAAGGAATCATCTCATCTAAAAGTTTATGCTGTTAAGTGAGGCCCCGGAATATGATTTATATTATTCTCTAACACTAGTGACTCTTGTGGTGGCAGCTTGAAACCTTATCTATCAAAGGGAAGATTTCTGAGAAGGTGAAAACAATTAAAAAGAATGGTGCCTTCAACACACCTCCACTGAAGGCAAAAGTAATAATGGCAGATGGACTTAATCATGTGAGCTAATTTATTTTTTCTTTAGTACATATGCACCTTTATCTTTGTTATTGGAAATTTTGTTTTATGAACATTTATCTAAAGACACGGATTCTGGTAGATATAATGCATGAGTATTCTCTCTTTTGTTTTCGTGCTATAACATGTTCTCTAATATTTTGTGTGGTTGCACTTAAGAAATACCTCTCACGTTGAGTACACCTTTTCATGTATCATAATTTGTACTGAATCTGTTGTGTTACTGTACAATGTGTAGATATGTGATTATGGGCGCATAAAAGAAATAGAAGATATGAAAGAGAAGCATAGGATAATCATTTTTTGTGTTTTGACTAATACTTAGTTTGGTATGTTTGGTCAAAACTTACTCCAGCAAAGAATTTAGATAGGACATGCTTACCAACTAGAGGCTCCTCTAATTTCTGCATAGTAGACAAGCAGGAAATGATGTTAGGATTCTTTCTTTAACTAAAAAAACCCAAATACATGTTCTTCTCTGATCCAGTTTTCCACACAGTTTAGTTTAAATTTTAAAAAGAAATCAAGCTCTCCGTATTCCCTAAAAGGATTGCACGAAATTCCTTTCATTAAGTATGTCACATTGGCGTGTCTCTAATTGCCTCTGATAGTAATGTGCGAGGCTTCTCGTTCCATGTTGTGTTTAGTGATATAGATGCAACCTAGGGTTATATGAGGTTTTATATTTCTATTCTGGATAGACATTGGGCTTTTGTAATCATTTCTTGCACTGGTAGTAGTTATAGAACAGCCAGTGTTTCAATAGTTATCATGCTATATTTTAAAGCTATGTTTACTTAGATTTTTAACATGTGAAACACTACTTCCCACAACCTTAATTTTGTTTGTTTCCAATCCAGATTTTCAAGGAGAAGAAATCAGCGAGAGAGAAATTTGTTTGTGGAGCCTGTGGACAGGTGCATAACTTACCAAATTAGGTTTTTTTTTCCTTCTCGATGCTTCAGAAGAATTTCAGTTGTAATTGTATTACCTTTTATACTCCAGCTTGGACACATGAAGACCAATAAAAACTGCCCTAAGTATGGAAAGGAGCCTGAAACACCATCAGAAACTATAAATCTGGAAAAGTCTTCCAGAAAATCCACTTCCCAGGATCTCTTGAATGTGTCCCATCATAAGTTGCAGAAGAAGAAGATGATTACCAAAAGTGCAACCAAAATTGAAGCTGCCGAGGGTGAAAAATCTAGTTTCGCAAAATCTCTTCCGGTGAAGTTCAAGTGTGGTTCCACAGAGAAATTTTCAGATAAACCTTCTGATTGGGCTGCAGATACTTCTGATCAACCTACTACGTCCAATGTCCGACCTGTCAGCTCTGATATTGACACTGGGAGTAGGGCAACTTCTAAGGTTGGTAAGATAAAAATTTTCAACAAGGTGAAACTTGAAAACGTACAGGCTGAATCACATAAGCCATCTATTGTGATTCGACCCCCAATGGATACCGAGAGAGGCCAAATTGAATCACATAAGCCCTCTATTGTGATACGACCACCAACGTACATGGATAGAGACCATATTGATCCTCATAAGCCCTCCATTGTGATACGTCCACCAGCAGAAAAAGATAGAGAAAAGACTCAAAAGAAAATCGTTATCAAACAACCCAAAGAGATTTTTGACCTGGACCAGGCTAGTCAGGATGGAAGCCCTGGTTATGAGCGTCAAAAAACTAAAAAAATTGTTGAACTATCCAGTTTTGAGAAGCCTGAGAAAACCATGCATTTTTCTGGAGAGTCGGCTAAGAGGAAAGCTAGGGAGGACAGAAGATGGTGGGAAGAGGAGGAGAAGCGGAGAGCTGCTGAGAGACTGAGAGAAGATAGAGCAAGGAGGATTTTTGCAGAAGAAATGAGGTCACGTGAAGAACAAGAAAAATTAGCTGACATTAAAAGATATACAGAAACCATTAGATGGGATTGGGAGGAAGAAGAACGCCAAAAAGCCAAGAAGAAGATGAAGAAGAAGAATAAGAAGAAAAAGCCTGAAATCAGCGATCACTTGGATGATTTCAGGGCAGCCAGAAATGACAGAAGGATGCCAGAAAGAGATCGGGTTGCAAAAAGGCGACCTGCTGTTGATGTGGGAAGATATGGCGCTGATTATACCCCGGCAACCAAGCGTCGTAGAGTTGGAGAGGTACTGACTAACTCTAATCTTATTATTTCCATGTGGTTTGTGCCCTGCTTATATTGCTTCCTGTTTTTACCATCATCCATTGTTCCTTTTATGGAATGGTTGGGAAGACCTTTATTGGTCATAATGTCTTTTGTGCAATTGTGCTAGCTTAGCTTTTATTTCCACAACATTTTTTAGAAGTGCGGAGATATTTTAGAGGGTACAAAGCCCCACTTTAAACTTCATGGCTTAGAGCTCGTCAGTGCTATTATTTCTGAAAGGCTTGTTAACAACCATTTAGTGTTCACCTCTTTGGTCCTGGTTTGTTTTTAGGACTTTCCCTTTCAGTGTACTGATTTAGTGGTTGCTCATTGCATAAAAACTTGCCCACGTGAGGATTTTCTTCACACTCATTTGAAATGTTTCTGGTAGGATTGTCTCACTGGCCATTATGCAACTTGTTTTTTTTTAAGAAAAAAAAAAAACTTATCCTGAGGAGTATTTTTTTATTAACTTGGGAAGTTTTGATGATTAAAATAGAAGTTTCTTGCCTAAATGGACATGGAAATCTACCTTTAGTACCATATCCCTTAATGGAGAAAACAATTTGCAGGAAGTATAATTTTATCCGCAAAATTTTATCGTTGCTTTTGTATAAAAACCAGATCAAAGTTAATTGTTTTTTTCTCAACTTTTGTACAGGTTGGATTGGCAAACATCTTGGAGGGTATTGTGGATGCCCTTAAAGATAGGGTTGAAGTGTCCTATCTTTTCTTGAAACCGGTCCCCAAGAAGGAGGCTCCTGACTACTTGCACATCATAAAACATCCCATGGATCTTGCAACTATTAAGGACAAGGCGAGGAAGATGGAATACAAGAACCGAAAGGAGTTCAGACATGATATGTGGCAGATTGCTTACAATGCTCACTTGTATAACGACGGCCGGAACCCTGGTATTCCTCCCCTCGCTGACCAACTTTTGGAAATCTGTGATTTCTTGCTGTTGGAGAAACATGATAGCTTATGTGAAGCTGAAGCTGGTATTTGAATCATTGGTTTCTAATCTTTCATTATTTGTCCCAAATCCCCAGGTGGCAAAATCATTTTAGATATATATTGTTTTTTTCCTTCTTTCCTGGGGTTGACAAGGGCTATTAACAAAATAAGTTGGAGTCTGAGTCTGGGCAGAAGCTTGCATGGCAATTATGCCCTTGTAAAATAACGAGTCATATCTCTTGTACATTTGAGTAGAGCTGCCACATTGTGTCTTCATTATGCTGCTAAATCCAGGTGTCAACTCCAGCCATTAGTGGGTAGAATATTCTCTAAAAGAAACAGCTGTTTGCCGGTTGCAAAAGGTATGAGAAGAGGCAAAAATCTCTCTTCAGGAATGGCTATTTCAAGCTGCTGCTTTTCAGCTCAGTTTTCTTGGATATGCCTGGTCTTGTTTCATTGACCATTGAATGTCTTTGAAGTCAATTATGTGTTTTTCCTCGAACATGGGACATTCGATGTGGATTTTGTGAGGATAATCATATTCATCCTCGCGGTGAACAACTTGAAAAAAGTCCCACAATTTAGCCCTCATGTTTGTTCCGATTTGGTATGTACATGCAAGCTCCTATTATCATAATTGTAAAAAAAAAAAAATATCCTTTGACCAAGTTGGATGGCTGTTCGAGATCCGAGGGATTTATTTTATTTTTTCTGCTCTTAACTGTTGATTACTGGTAAAAATGTTGTCATCATACGACCACAGGCTCGGTTTTGGCAACTAGGACGAGGTTGGGTCAACTTGTGAGTTATTAAATCGACGCGGCTCAGTTATAAAATGGTCATCTTGTGAGTTATTAAATCAACGAGTCAATTCTAGAATGATATTTTTTAGGATAAGAATTAAAAATAATAAATATGGGGGGGTGTTAAAATAAAAAATAAAAAATATGGACTGGTGTTATTTAGGATAATATTTACAAAAAAAAACTGGTTTCACTTGGATTTGATTCGGTCGATGTCCATAAAAGTTTGGGAAAAAATCTAAGCTAAGTTTTGGGTCAAACAACCGAGAATATTCAAAGTTTAATTCGATTAGATTTTAGTTTTTTAAAGTGATTATAAGCTCTCTCTTTGTAAACATTCTCCGCATCAGCATGCGGGCAATTCTCTAATATATAGTACTATATAAAGTTTTTAAAATGTGAAGTCTTTGTAATCAAACAAACCGTCGCATTTCTGTTTTGTTTGCACTTTGTGTATTCAACTCAACTGAGTTGAATTGCAAAAACAAATCTTCATAAATTTAGCCCAGAGGCAGATACGTTTACTATGAAATTCAATCAAATATGACGATTATATTCTTTTGATAAGCTCTTGATTTTGCTGAATGGTGGGATGATGGAGCCAACATGGTGTATGCAGAGAGGGAGTAAAAGTATTTCGTTTATTCACAAAGCAACTCTAGACACTCAGAAATCATGATGGTCGTCCATCCCTTTGACACATCCATTGCTGATCTTTGAAATTGGTCTGTTAATATTATTATTTCTTGATTTGAGGAAACCTAACTCCATGAAAAACGTATTTTGTAGGCTTAGACGAGTAAGAAAAACCTCAATTATCCCAGGTTTTTACAAAAAATACATATTCTAACTCGAACTCGAGATCTGCCCTTTGCTATCATGCCACGACCCCTCGGGATTCGGGGATTCTGTTGATATCATTGTTTGCTTCTCAGTAATCCTCCATGCCTCTATTTTTGCCATCCCAGCAGATTTTCATCATTAATAAGCAAGAATGCAAAACAAAGCACGAGCAAGTTGCTGTGGAAAGCCTAATATAATAGAGTTGGTTGAACAAGGAAGACAAGGCAACCTATTAAAGAATAGCAGGAAATTAAATGAACAGCCTTGGTATAATATGACACTAGCAGAAATCATCAAAAGAGAGAACCTTGGATAACATAATTTTATTCGCACTGACATCAACAAGAGTCAGAGAAAGGACAAAGGATGCTGCTGCCCCTCCCAGATGGTGCGCTTCTTAGAATAACACAAAAGCCACTTGCTAACATTCTTAATTGAGTTCGGATAAACCATATAATAGGTTTAGCTACTAAAATTCTAACATAATAGAATGATCACAAAACACACTAAGAGAAGAGCCATTGATGCGAGGGTCTGTTCGTCTGCCATTTTCAATCCCACCATTGATGCACGGCAACTCCCTCGTCCCTCAGCCTTCCATAAAGTGCTACACATTCCCAATAAGCCCTCTTGCTCCTCTTTCTTTCCCCATTTTTCCATTGGTTGTTGCACTCCAGAAACAGTTCATCCACCAAGCCTATGGTCTTCCTCTTCATCATCTCCTCAGCTACTTCTGCATCTGCTTTCATCACGACAAACTCATCTTCCCTCACATTCTTCATCAGCCAATTCGAAACATCAGCAGGTGATGCCGCCACCCTCTTAGAATCTCCTTCGGGTGACGTGTTTATACTGTGAAACTCAAAGTCTTGATTCCTAGTTGGATAGTTTTCATTAAACCATTGCATTGCACCTTTCTTCTCCTCCTGCAAGCCCGCATGGATGAAAACTCGACGCGAGTAATCTTCCAAAGAATCTCCCAGCAAGTTGGGAAGATATTTGAATCTCTTCAAGTACATTCTAGATTTTGCCAGAGCCTTCCGCGGAGGCTCAAGCAGAACATCTTCCAAGCCTAGCAATGCTGTTTTCTTCGCATCTAATGCCAGCTGCAGAGGCCGCCTCTTTGCCGAGGAAATTACTAACTGACTCACCAAACTTGTTTTCCTCAATGCCACTATGGTTGAATCATATCGCCGAAGATACACAGCTCTATAATTTGACAGCTTTTGGAAAGCATTTGAGGGGTCACTGCTCAATTGAGTAACCAAAATGCCTCCAACTTTCACAACACGATCAACAAATCTAGCATCTTCAATGCGCAATGTCAATGCAAAATCAAATGTTGCATTCGGGAACAAGCTTTCTTGCTCCAGATCAGATTCTGACACGAAGTCGATATCATTGTCATTCAGGAATCTTGAACTGTCAACCACAGCCCCGACGCCGGAGCAAACAATCAGAGCTTTATCGCCCTTCTTGATAAGGCCCTCCTTGGCCAGATCTTGCAACAACAGATCGAAGGATTCAAGATCAAATGAAGCAGAAGCGGAGTCATCAAAATAAGAGCTTGAATTAAGTTCCCTTAAAATGGACCCCACAAATGGCAGTGTAAGAAGAATCATCGCCAAAAAGAAGGAGCGAGACACAACACGCATTACTCGCGAATCAGGAAGTTTAAGCACCAAAATGGCATCTGAATTCAAGCCAATCCCTCCATTCTGCAAATGCTTGATCTCATTTAGATTCTTAGCCGAAAACCCACGAGCCACTTCCATATTTTTCCACCTCGATTTCGCACTCAAACCAACGAATTTGAATCTACAATCGCGTAAAGTTTCAAGCTTTCTTTCTAAGCAGCAAAAGCCAAGAACTTCGATTTATAAACAAAGATTGATTCTTTGAAGGAAATGAAACCAAAACACCAGGAGAAGAATGATCTTTAGCGACTGCAAAACCTGGAAGCTGTGTGGTTTCCACCCACGAGGGCCACACGAGTACTTTTGATTCTACACCAAAGGAGTAACAACACCCTAATTCTCTCAATTTCCATACTTTCTATCTCTCTCTTCTCTTCTATGTTCTTTTTCTCGCCAAACCCAGATCAGATCAGAACCAACCATTCACATTTCAGATTCCTAAACCTCACCCACAATGTCATTTAGAAATCTGAAACGCAACAAGACCTGTGTTTGGAGAGCCAGAAACGAGAGAGAACAGGAAGATAGAAAGGTGGTTGTGGAGGGGTGGAATGTGGAGCGGCTTTGTTGTGTTGTGTAATGCGGGTCAAGATTGATGGGAAAAAAAGGTGGTTGTTTGTTTTATAGGGTGGAGGGATGGAGAAATGATAGGCTAAAATTGTGTGATTGATGGATGAATTGTAAATTTCTCAGCTAAGCTTAGGTTTCTTGAAATTCTTTTACTTTAATTAGGTTTTTTCAGCTTGCCGTGTTAGAACAGTGTCTTAATTAAGGATGGATGTCTATCTTGCTTGTGCGTGTGGTGATCAAATATTAGAGAGGCTATACTTATAGTAGGAGTTGGGCTCTTATGGTAATGCGATTTAATCCGTTTTTTAAATTATTTATATAAAAAATATATAGATAATATATAAATATTATTTTAATTACAAAATACCTTTATATATATATAAAAAATAAAAAAAAACATTATTAATCATCTAGGCTTTACTTCACGTGGGTTTTCAACTATTCATTCTCAATTATTTTGTCCATCCGATCTATTGTTTCGCATCACCGACACATGCAAGAGATACGGGTATTTTTCCCTTTCGTGATTTGGTCCTTGATGTATTCCATGCATACTTATTGGTCCTTGATGTATTTCATTTTTGGTTTCACATTTTAATCTAGAAATTCAGGGATTCGCCATCTAACTTGAATTGGGTTCGGTGTTGGATCGAAAAGAAATTGATCGAGTTAAATTTGGGTGGCTAAAAAACAAATTGATCTAAAAATGTAGTTAATGTTATTTTTTAATGTGTTTTTCATTCAGAAATGTATTAAAATAATATTTTATTATTTTTGTTAACATTATTTCTGACATCAGCACATGAAAATGATCTAAAAAATTAAAATAAAATAAAATAAAATAAAATAAAAATAATATTTTCAAACACCCCTTACAAGATATGGGTTTACAACCCTTATCATGATGTACACAATTATAAAAATCTTATTTTTATTATTTCAACAATTAGATTATCTCATTTTTTGCAATTCTTTTTTACGTGATCCTTAAACTAAGTTTGGAGTGTCAACGCTAAATCCTTCTTCAAAGACCTACTTGTCATGTTCTTTTTCTGTAGTCAAACTTTGAGATTATAATATAAAGAAATCCTTTTATCATATTAACAAACAATTCCCATGTAAGATCTGTTTTATAAGTTTGATTTACTGATTTACGGGCTTCTAGAGCTTTGGCCTTGGATCAAGTGGGTTTTGTTTTGGATTGTTCATGTAATTGACTGCAAAATTTGCGTAGTAATTGGTGAGTTAGCTTGTGATTCACTCAAAAATCAAATAACATTCCACTAACATTATTTTTTTAAAAGAAAATTTAAAGGTCATGTGAAAGGGATAACCCCACAAAAAGGAAAAAAATTATTTTAAATCCTTTTCAAGCCATTGTTGAAGGGCCAAATAGAAAGAAAAAAAACAATTTTAAAAAAGGATAAAAAAAACAAATTGAGTTAACTTAGGATACCTCTTAAACTTACGACTTGGGTTATAAGAAAAAAGCAAAAAATAAAGCTTACTTTCCAAACAAATTTAATGTTAAATAGTGAAATTGAAAACAAAATAATTAATTTTTAAAAAAATAAAGTGATAAAAAGTAACTTCAGCCAACCCAACAATCAATTGAGAATCAGAATCAACATAAAAATAAAATGGTAGGACACCTTGCTATTTAAGAGAGAATTACTCACGCTCCTACATGCACACAAAAATCAAGGAGAAGTGGGAGTGGAGTTAGAGGAAGAAAAAAAAAAAGGGAACTTCATGCTCCTCCAGCAAGGGATTGCCGAGACAAATCCAATGTTATTGGAGTCATTTTTTTAAAAGAATTTTGTTTTTTTTATTATAAATCAAATTTTATAATTTGTTTTAATTTATTTATATGAAATTATCTTGATATTATGACTTAGGGTGTGATTTAGACGAGTTAACTTGAGTAATTATCTTGTGTCCTTTTTATTGGTTGATTTTTTTTTGTAAAAAAAATAATCTTTCAACATTGGATTGTTTGAGATTTGAGTTTCATAATTTGTTTGGATTTGCTTTCTATAAGATTATCATTGTTTTATGCCTCGAAATATGAATTTAAAAAGTTAACTCGAGTTAGTTGGAGTTATTTTTTTTTTTAATTTCACCATTTAGAAATTAGAATTAAATTGATTTGAAATTAGGTTTTGTAAGTTATTTTGATTTTTTATGAGATTATAACGAGCTCAAAACCTAAATTGTGAATTTAATAGGTGACAAATGTGTTAATATAATATATTATCGTTTTAATATAAAAAAAAAATCATAAATTTTTATTGATAATCTATATTATCTTTGAACTTATAAAATATACTATTTCACATCAAATTAACTTCTATACTATATAGTAACTTGGATATTTTTTATATATTAAAAACAATTAATCTTGTCCACGGCATAGCCTATATCAATAATCGAGGGAGTTACTAAAATGCATTAGTTAAACACGGATACTAGTAATTATCTTTGCGATTCAAATTCTCTAACGAAAAATATCATCTTTCCTATCAAGAAGAAAAATAAAATAAAATAAAATCATTTTAACTGTATTCTATCGTCTCATCACGTGCATGGCATGTGTGAAACCATTCGGTGGCCCTATAGAACTGCAGAGCAAAAAGAAAAAAAACCGAAGTAGCAAACATATCTACAAGCGAAGCTCAGAAGTCGACAATAACACAAACATGGGAGTGGAGAAACAAGTTATCAGACCCGGAACTGGTCCCAGGCCATCTGCTGGTCAAAACGTCACCGTTCATTGCACTGGTTTTGGTTAGCTAGCTCTTTTTTTTTGACAAAACCCTATTTTTATTAACTTATTTTGATTTGCAAGTTTTGGATTTTATTGCTTTCTGTTTGGTTACTGATAAATTGTATGATTTTTCTATGTGGGTTTATGAGATTGTTATTGGGTGCGCCTTCTAATTGGTGGGATTATTAGGGGTAGATGTTGTAATTTAGGGTTTCTCGAATTGGGTTTTGTGAGTATGAGTTGAGGGAGAGAAAGTTTTGATTTTTTTATTTGGGGTGGGTGGGGGTTGAAGGATTGGGTTAGATGTTATGACATAAGGGTTTTTTGAGTCGAGTTTGTGATTTGAGTTCAAGGAGGTGATTTTGTTTTTCATTTTTTGGTGGTTTATGGAGATAATGTTTCAAGAGTGAAATAAATTTCTTCTGTATTATTGAATAAAGAATTAACTACAGGCGTGATGTTGGTTGTTTTTTTATGCAGGGAAAAATCGTGATCTCTCACAGAAGTTTTGGAGGTGAAGAGGATTGTGTTGTTTTATTTTGTTACAACTGGAAACATTTTTATTGGAAAAATTGTATTCTTTGTTGTAGGCTTGCTATTTGTGGAGTTGAATTTGTGTTTCTTGTTTGTTTGATTGATTGTTTTATTTCAGCACTAAGGATCCAGGGCAAAAGCCTTTCGCGTTCAAAATTGGCCAAGGATCTGTCATTAAGGGTAGGAGCCTGGTATCATTGTGTTTGATACAAATAACAATCTTTTCATTTGTTTTCATTCAGTGAAAGAAAATAAGCAATAGTTTGACTATAGGATCATATGTACTTTTAAAAGCTATGGTGATGAATAGTAGTAGCTATTTGCTTTCTCTATTTCTACCCTTCATGATTTTAGTGGTGATGTGAATGTGAAAACCATTGATCCTGAGATGGAAGGAAATGAAGAAAATTCTAACAATAAGCTGATGCCAATGCTTGTTTCCCTACTTCTCTCTTCATTCTGCTCTTGCTTTTGTGGCCGCTAACTCTCTTGATATAGGAAGGCTTTCAGATTTGTTCTGGCAATTCTTTTTTATTGATGAAATAGTGCACATGTTAGGTTGACTGGGTATATTTTTCTAAACAAGAAAGTTTTTGCATTACGAGAAATTTTACTGCGTGCTATACAGAGGAAATGAATGCTTATTCCTTGATAGATCCAACTGCATACTTTCTATGTGCATTCAATTTCATTACAGCCTTGTAGTTTTCATTGGTTGTAAGCATGCTACGTATCAGGTTAATAGAATTGCTGCTTTAGATGGCCAATTTGCCTCTGTTTGTAAATGCTTAATTTGATATGTTTTGATGAGGAACTTATTATCCCATTCAAATAATTGCAGGATGGGATGAAGGTGTCATGGGAATGCAAGTGGGAGAAGTAGCTCGCCTGCGGGTATTTCCTTCTTCTGTATTTTTTCAATGTGACTAATAAAATGTCTTTCATGCATCAAGTGAACTAAGAATCACTATTCTGTGGTTCCAGTTGAATTATTCTTGGCAAAGGCATGAAACACAATGTTTCTGTGATTGAAGAAAAATATTAAAAGTGTCACTTTGCCTCTTTTGAGCATCCGTATTGATATTGTTTGAAATATGTATTTTTGTGTAGCTTGCAATTCTAATAGTATCTAGGGATACTTTCCAAATAATTGTAAAATGAAGGAAACCAATCCTCTCTATTCAAATCACTTACCATCATATTATATAAAAATAAAAATAATCATGCTTTTTTCTTGTCTTCCTCCACATTCACTGTGGCTCATCGCTCACCTATTTTCTTGCTCCAAGTGAGTAATTATGAGATTTTGTTTGAGGTTGCAGTTACCCTTTACTTTTTTTCTTTTTTTTATTAATCCTATGTTTCAATATTTGTTAAAATTATGAACTCTTCAAATTGCTGAAACTCTAAACATGTTTTCGATCTATTCTTTGAGCCTTTTAACTGCTTACAAATAGCTACATCTGACTTATGTATGCTTGCTCCTTAACAGATCAAGAACTGGATTGTGTCATTCTCTTAAGTTTCTAAATGATCCCTTTCTCATTGCATGTATCTAACGACAAATGATCTTCTTGAATGATTTTTCAGTGTTCTCCTGACTATGCTTATGGAGCTGGTGGATTTCCAGCATGGGGAATTCAACCAAACTCGGTCCTGGATTTTGAGATTGAAGTCATAAGTGTGGAGTGAGTAAATCGCGGGAGGAGGCTATTCTAAATAACTTGTCATGGACATATGAATATTATCTCCCAGCGTTTGATGAACATGAAATATGTTTAAGATGGAGCTATTTACTCTTGTTCTCTTATTAGGAACAAGGTTTGTATCTTGGTTCAAACATTTCCTCATCTTGAAATGAGCATATGATTTGGTGCCAGGCATTATGAAGCACTCAGTTTTCTCATGTCTTGTGCTCTGTCTCGTGCCACTAAATGACCAGGTAGCTTGCGGAACTGATTGGTGGTATAGATTAGCGCCGTAACATGGTCTTCAATCCAACAAGTAATTGCCATCCTTGCCTTCTTTCATCCCAATAGCAAATAGACACCGATGTAAAACTCAGTAGTGTTATGTTCTGTTCATCTTTGCCATGAAAAAAATTTGGCTAAAGCTCTGGGATCCAAGATATAGCTTCCGTTTGATACTATATTTAGTTGGGTTGAGTAAATATTGTCAGCCCATGTGTTTTTTTGATTGTTTGGTTTTGTAGAGCAAAATGGTATTGTGGTGCAAAGTGATTTTTGAAAGTATTTTTTATCTGAAAATATATTAAATGATTTTTTTCTCTTATATTAACTCATCAAAACTATTTGTAAGTATTAAAATGAATTTAATGTTTATTCAAACGCAAAAACAAATAATGTGTTGGCAAAATCAAACAACAGGAAATAAAAGTAGAAGCTGTAGCTTCCTGGAAAGTCTTGATATGAGGTGAGTTTCTTAAAGAATTTTGCTAGGTCAAGATCTCTGATCTCTAGCAATGACCTTCACATGACACATCAGTATAAACCCTCCGCCCGCCGGCAAACGCAAGCAAACACAAAAAAACAAGAGAGCCTTTCTGCTATACTTGTCAGCCATCCTCGAAAGTTGGTGGTTGATGGGCTGGTTTGAGTTTTCAACCAAAAAGTGCAGTCGCAGAAATGAGATGGTAGGTAGCTAAGACGGCAAAAACAGAACTAAGTGATGAAAAGTGAAGACTTCGAAGTTGAATTATAGGGAAAATCTCGAGCACAGGATCAGGGGATTTTCGATCAAGTGGCTAGATTGGATTTAGACCCAGTCTTTCTTGTGGAACCCACATAACATGTCCAATAAACAAACATCCTCTAGATTTTCGATCAAGTGGCACCCTTCTTGTCTTGTTGAATTGTATGACATACTAGCTATTTTGAAGTCAGTCAAGCCGGTACTGCCAATTATGGTCACAAAAAATCACCTTTGAACAGGCAAACACGCCAAGACTACAGCATAGTCAACAAAATCTGGAAGTGAGATGGCCTCGTGAAGGTCCCAAGGTGGTGGTCTCTATGTTCTCATTCGACTCTCAATATATAAACATGGACGATGATCCTCTTAACACTCATCAACACATCACAGCTCACTTCTTTCACCTTCTTCAATTCTCTGTCAAAATTCCCATTTAATCAAACTCTTTGTTTGATCGATATATCAGCCTTCGAAAATCCCATTGGAAATTATAACATGGGTTTGAAAGGTTTTGCTGAAGGTGGTATTGCCTCCATCATTGCTGGAGCTTCCACACACCCTCTAGATTTAATCAAGGTCCGAATGCAACTTCAAGGTGAATCCCACATCCCAAATCCATCTGCCTTACAATCCTACCGCCCTGCTTTTTCCTTAAGCTCCGCCGCCAACATATCCTTACCAACCACCTTAGACGTCCCTCCTCCACCCCGTGTCGGACCCCTTTCCATTGGTCTACGAATCATCCAATCCGAAGGTGCTAATGCCCTTTTCTCCGGTGTCTCCGCCACCATGCTACGCCAAACCCTATACTCCACCACTCGTATGGGCCTTTATGACGTCCTCAAACATAAATGGACTGACCCGGCAACTAATAACATGCCACTTGGACACAAGATAGTGGCTGGATTGATCGCCGGTGCTGTCGGGGCGGCTGTCGGTAACCCTGCAGATGTGGCAATGGTTCGTATGCAGGCTGATGGGCGTCTCCCTGTCGAACAACGTAGAAACTACAAGAGTGTTGTGGATGCCCTAGGTCAAATGTCGAAGCAGGAGGGTGTTGCCAGCTTATGGCGCGGTTCAGGTCTGACAGTCAATCGCGCCATGATTGTGACTGCTTCACAGCTCGCAACATATGATCAAGCCAAGGAGATGATTTTGGAGAAGGGTCTGATGAACGACGGGATCGGGACCCATGTCACGGCAAGTTTTGCGGCTGGTTTCGTCGCTTCTGTTGCTTCAAACCCTATTGATGTGATCAAGACTAGAGTCATGAACATGAAGGCTGAGCCTGGAGTGGAGCCACCTTACAAGGGTGCATTAGATTGTGCGAAGAAGACGGTCCGGGCAGAGGGTCCTATGGCCTTGTACAAGGGATTTATCCCTACAATTTCAAGGCAAGGACCTTTCACGGTGGTGTTATTTGTCACCCTGGAGCAAGTCAGGAAATTGCTTAAAGATTTCTGATTATTAATTATGATAAGGTCAACTAAAGAGTAATCCAAATTATAGCTAGGCAGTAACACATCACTCTAGCCATGTATAAGCCATGTATATTTATTGATTTATTTGTTCAGCTTTAATTATATATTGGAAGCATTTTAATTTTAATTTTTCTTCATAATTATAAAAATATTGTTTTTATTAATGAAACAAAAGGAATGAGAGTTGTTATGGTCATTACAAAACATACTGGTTTGTGAGAGAATAAATTGTCAATAGATATGATGTATCATCTCTAAAACACAAAATGCATTGTTATTTATATTAAATAAACTAAAATCTTGTTGTATTTTTATTTTCATTATTTATGTTATTTTTATTTTAATACGTCAACCAAAACTATGAAGTGGTCTTGTAATCGATCAATTCACTTTATATTCATTTCATTTTTCTAGAATGAAAACTTAAAAAAATATTTTGTTGATGCGCTATATATGATTGAGTTACCGATAATTTCTACTTGTATTAAAACTCGACGCATAACAGGTATTAATTGAGAAGAGAAATTATTCTTATCCTCCTCATTTGTTACTGTTTATTATAATAGTAACATTTTTTTATTATATTATTAAATAAAAAAAAGTCTACTATATTATTAAATAAAAAAGAGTTCTTAAAAAATATAATTAGATTGAATTGAGTTTTATAATTTTATTTTTATAAGATATTGTAGAAAAATATATTGGCTTTAGGTTTTTTAAACATCTATTTTATTTTATTATTTTATTAAATAATTAGTTTACTAAACATCCCTTTCACTTTTCACTTGCTAATCTAAATATTCATTAATTGGAAACTAAGTATATAGGAAAACTAGACGAGACTGGGTCAAAAACAATAATTTCTATTGAAATATCCCATCAAACTCTTGCAAGTTGCAACACGATTTTGACAACTTTTACCAACACGATTTTAACTTTGGTAAATTAATTTAAAATGTTTTATTTATCAATTTTACCTTTGACATTAGGTTAGAAATGAATCATTTTTATAATTTAATTTAATTTGTCTCTTTTAATGTTGTCATGTAGTCTTTTGTGGTGGGTATTTGACCGTCTTTATAAGTTCTTATGGTGGTGGACAATAATCACAATGAAATAATAACAAGTTTCTAACAATTTTTTCTTTCTTTCTCTTTTCGGGTATGATATTGACGACTCATTTGTTTTAGTTAATTCATTCTAAATAATCTTTGTATGTTTAGTTATTTATCATCGTTTATAGTTTAAATCAAACTATTACATTACTCGATCTTATTAGATTCAAAATCAAGTTAATGAGTTAAACATCAGGGTTTTTTTCTTCTCTACGAATATTATCATTGCCTATAAATTATTATATTTGAGAAGGAATTTAAATTCGAAGGGATACAATTGGAAAAAAAAAAAGTTTAACCTTATGAGTTGAATGCTAAATTAATCCATTAGCCGGACACTTAACAATCAAGATTCAATGAAAGGAGGCAAGGTGGATAATTAAGCACTATATTATATAATATTATCGTATAGTATATAGTATACTCTTTGCTTTTTCTTTCATGATTTTTTTTTTCCTTTCGTAATATATTTTATCAAGGCTTTTGCTCAAAAATCAACATAGTATATTTGTCTTCCACTACAGAAAATCAATATCATACAATAAGCCAATATGCCCGTCTTACCTCCACTAATCATAACTTTCGAAAGCCCCATTTGCCTTTAATTACATCACTAAAGTTATATTGAATCAAGTGGATTACAGCATTATATTGACTGGTTACACACTTTTATAGCCTCTTTATTTAACATAAAAAGAGAGGCTACGAGAGTAATATTTTCTCTCTCGTAAATGTATTAATTTGACTGTTGAAGGTTTATTTTTAGTTTTTTCTTTCTTATAAATACATTAGATGATATATAGTGTGAAAACTGATAAATGAATTTATACCTTGATCAAGGTTGTTAAAATTATTTTTTTGACGTGACACGAAAAATATAATGTAAAATCGGATCATAAAATCGCAATATATTTTTTTTAATTATATATTGACAATTTCAGCTAATAAATTAAATTATATTAAATCTAATAAAGAGAGTCAACAATATTATAAATTAGTGATCTAAATAAATAAAAAGATAAATAATATAAATACTAAAACTATGACATATAAAAACTTAAGAATCAAAATTGTTAGTATTGGCAAATCACTAAATGATAGTATGTACACAAGAACCCCGTGACAACTTGGTTGTTCTCATCATAACAAGTCATAATATACCTCTTTTAAGTTGCAAGGTAATAAGTCTAAATTAGTAATTAACTAACATAAGTCTAATAATAATAAAAAAAACTATTAAACAATGTTTAATGAGTTAGAAAAAAAATTAAATTAGAAATAATTTTTTAACATTAACTAAATAAATAAAAACAAAATATTCATTCTAAATTTTTTCAATGTAGTCTAAATCTCTATTTTTCACAAATTTCTGGTGGATTTCAGTCACGATTTAAAATATATAGTTCTCTCTCATTGAATAAATTACCGAGTTTATTATATATATTTGAAAATATTGAGATGTCTAGTTTTTCTTCTATGTAAAATCACAATAAAATCTTATTTGTAACTCCAGATGTGTCCAACAATAATATATGAATGTCTAATTTGACAAATTTGACAAGATTCATCAAGTATCTTTGACTCTCTAAAATAATACGTTTCGAAACTTTATCTAATATTTCCCTATAAATTTCAACTAGATCTAATATATAGTTTAAAAGATATATTTAATCTCATAAAATAATCAACGAATCTTATAAGACCAAATTCAAAACTAACTTGGTTGTTCATATCATAAATTTAGTAAACTAACTTACCAATTTTGCACGAGTCAAGTCTGATTTTACTAGTCTTCGAGTTTAGTCTGATTTAGCACATAAATACATGTTGACTCGTAAAATTTGAAGAGTCAACTCATAAAATCAAAATGATTTTACCAATTTTGCACGAGTTAAGTCCGATTTTACTAGTTCTCGAGTTTAGTCTGATTCAGCATGTAAATACATGTTAACTCATAAAATCATAAAATTTTAAGAGTCAACTTGTGATTTTGACAACCTTGACCTTGATCATTAATTTAAAACTATCCTAATTTAACAAGGATTCTAACTAACTATTTAAACAAGAACTTGTAAAGCTTGCTTCTTTTTTATCTTGTTGATTCAATTTATGCTAATGAATTAGCAAGGGACTTTCAAATTTTTTATGGATGCGAGTAAATCCGATTTGTTGGAAAGCATATTTTGAGAGTCCAAGTGAACGAGTAAAACCTCTTCTATCTCAAGTTCAATGAGTATACACTCTGACTCGAACTCAAGATCTACTATGTAGATCGCAATCTCTCTACAATCACTACACGTTCCTTGGAACTGAACTTTCAATTTATCAACGGCAATTTCATCAATATCCTTAGCTTTTTTTTATTGAAAACATAACAAGATTGAATTTTGACATTAATGATATAAGAATCTTCTCAACGGAAATAACATCCTCTTGTGTTTATCACAATGAATTTGTATCTTTTTAACGATTCCTGTCATTAGTAAAAAATAATCCAAGTCTGACTCTCTCATATATCTCTTAAGCAATTCAAATACACTCGGAAGTTTCCTTGTAGAAAATACTTTTCAAGATTAATTAATTGAAAAAAATAATTAATTGCACCATCTCTATTCTTTCTTTGCACATCTATTATTGTTATTCGGTCTAATTATTTCTTGAGAAATGATTTGTCATTACTCCCTCGAACTATAAAAAAATCTTTATTAACATGCTCTAATGATCATAATATCACGGGTTGAATAAAATTGTCCAAAGCCATAATTAAATTTGCTGCTGAATTTATTTATTTATTTATTTTTAAAGATTACCGCTGCAACTGTCTTGAAAAGAAATATATACGGTTGTGATTGTTCATCGTTGCTGCTAAGGGGTAAATTAATGAGCTGTTTGATTTTGGGTTTTAAAAATGATTTTTTATCTCCTTACTTCCATTAAGTATTTTTTTATATATATTTTAATGTTATTTTGATATGCTAATGTTATTTATATAAAAAAACATTTCTAGTTATTAAAATCTAACAAAGAATCTAACTAACCAGTTAAACAAGAATCTAATTAATTATATTTGACTGCCTCAAAAAGGGAAGACCTTATGATGTTTTAATTAAATATTAATTAGCCCTATGATTCTTGCTCCCTCCACTCTTATGAATAATTTATAAAATAATTCATACATTATTGATTTTTTTTACTATATACTTTTATTATTTATTTTATGGGCTTTCTTTATACACAAGTGCTATCTACAATTAATAATTCAGGATTTTTTTTTTGTGCGCGCGCATAAGTTGGAGCCTGCAATCGATGCCCATTTAATTATTAGTTAATACATGACTTTTTTTTATTTTTTTATTTTTTTGTGGGGTCAAATGTTGCAATATGTTGACCACCTTCTTTGCCTTGAGATGACCAATGACTATTTTAATTATTAGGATACTTATGAGTAATTGCACATTTTAATGACTATTTTAATTATTAGAATAGGGTGGATACTTATGAGTAGTGGCACATTTTAATGACTGTATTATTCAAGTTGTTTATTATCATTATTGGTATAATTGCAATCATTCAAGTAATTCATCAGAAAAGAACTTGGGCTGGCCCAGCCCAGCCCACCTTCAGCTTTTGTTTTATTTAAATGGATTGTAAGCCTGCTGAGCCCCATGGTGCATCAGTCCATTCAAATGCTCTGACTATGAGTCCATGATCATTCATCGATATGCAATGTTATAATCAAGGTTGTTAATACCGTTCTGGTTGCCGTTCTAGTTTTTTTATTGAAACAGAACGTTTTAATTTTGGAGTATTTCGACGTGTTATTTCAGGGTTGTACTGTTCATAATTAATTAATTAATTAATTATATATATGAAAAAAATTAAAATATTAATTTAACAAGTATAATTTAAATTCAAGATAAATTAATTTTAAATTATACAATACAAACACAAAGTCAAACGAACATAATCTTAAAATTAAAAACAATCGATAAAATTCCAAAATATTATGATAGTAAAATGTTCTAAAATAAAAGAAATATTATGATTTGGAGCCGGGATGACACGACCGGAATGGTACTAAGACGTTCTGGCTGAAATTTAGCAGGAATTAAAACCGAGATAAAAACGACGTTATTTTGTTTTTTTTTTTATGGCACGAAACGTTTCGACCATTTCGGTCAGAATAGAACAGAATTAACAAGCCTGATTATGATTGCTTCAAAATCGGAAGAGTTATTGTAATTAATTTAAAACGGCGTAGTTTCAATTTTTTTAAAAGTAAATAATATTGGGTCATTTAAATTTGATAGACTCAATTCCCAACTAAAAAAAATCTGTCAAAATCAAATTTTAGAAATTGAACACATTTTAGAGAGAGAGAGAGAGAGAGAGGCATTACTTCTCTCAACGGTAAACAAATAACTAATGTTAGGTTAGCTTAACCATACTCAACTACTATTCTATAACAGTAAAAGGGCAATATGGTCATAAAAACTCTTTAAAATCTTAACATCTCATATCACGCTCACTTCTTCAGTCACTACTTCTTGTACTTCCGCTTTTAACTGTTCCTTCCTCTCTCCCTCCCTATCTCTGTAATATTTCAGTGTTTTTAAGATTCCCTTTTTGTCAACTCTTGTGTCTTTGGATCTGAGCCGAGAAAGATATTACTAATAGTTTTTGCACTGTAAGTGATTGAATTTTAGTTTTATCTCTATGGGTTTTTTTCTTCTTGTTTCGAGCCTTCCTGTTTTTTGCTTGATGTTTGTTGGACTGTTGTTAAATTTTTCTTTGATTTCATTTTTTTTTTGGGTTTTATCTTCGTTTTTTCGTGATGGGTTTTCCTTTTCTTTTAGGTGATTGAGAAAGTTTGGTGCTTTGGTTTGTTTTACGCTTAAGTTTCCGAATTTCAGTACATGGGGGGTTTGATGGATTCATGAGAGAATTTGGATTAGCCTTCTTGCTTGATGAGAATAATTAATATAGATAGAGATTCTAATATCTTTGATTTTGTTTTTTTAGGTATCTTCGATAATTTTCATGTGATAGAAATGCTGAAAGTCCAGCTTTTCAGCTTATTTTTGTTGTGATTATCTTTATCATACTTTCAGTTGGTCAAAAATGGTAGAACAAGAAAGCAGAATATGATGATAAGTCATGTGTTTCTTTTTGATGCCGAGGGAAGTTTATGAAGCTCAGCCATGGAGTGCAATTTAGAAGTATTTTTTTTTTAAATCATCTTGTCAAATTTGATAGCCATTGTTTAAGCTTGTAGAGGTTATTTATGAGTTAGTTCCACATTTTTACTTCATATTGTTCACCATCCTTTTGCATTTCAATATGATTGCATTTTGTACCATTTAGCTCATGTTTCTTGTTTTTTATGCTACCATTTGCAGGAAATCTGGGCATATATACTTAGAGTACATATCTGTGAATAATTCATTAGTGCACTGAAGGAAAACAATATGCCTTGGTTGAGTCCACCAGTTGACGTGTTCCGCAAAGTTATGCGTTTGAATTTGTATTGCCGGGTTATTCTGTAAATCACCTTTCCAGTGAACTTCCTTTGAGACTCTGGGCTTGTTATTCCTTACAAAAACTGTTAATGGGATCTTATCACTTTTTCATCTTTTATTGTGATTTTTATAGGATTAGCTGAAAAGATAACAAGAAAGCAATATAACTTTCCGTAGTTTCTCTCTTTGCTCGATCTTCAATCTGTTTTTCCAATTCAATTTTTCTGTTTCTACGGTGTTTCTTCCTCTTTTTCCTGCTATTCTAAGTCCAGCCCGTCCTTGATCTTTGTACCGAGCTTTTCCTTGTCCTACTTTCGATTATTAGGTAATTGCTTTGTGTTGTAACCTACATCTGCATAGTTTCTAGTTTTAAGCGTTCAAAAGAAGTTATGGTGTGCCAAGCAGCTAGTCAAACAAGATTTCGGGCATTGAAACATGAGAATGGAAGTGCTGGAAAACCAACAATTATAGTTAGAGTTATTGCATGCTATCAACCATTGCAGGATTGTCAGGTTAGTATAAAACATTTAATGCTTCCTTTATTGGTTGATTGTTTGCGTGATGCAATCAATTAGCAGTTCATAAGAAAGTATTTTTGCCAAAGAATTGACTTGTATATTTTTGTTTTAAGAGTCCCTGGCTTTCTCTTTTTGCTCCTTGTTTGGTGGCGATACTACTTCATTCCTTGTTCTTGGTACTTTTTTGCAGGCTGAATACTTCCGTCATTTGCTTAAACCTGTCACGTAGATTGATTCCACGTTTCTGTTGTAGTATCAAGCTGGAATTTGTAGTTTTTCCTTTTCTTTTTCTTGTTCCAGAAAGAAGCAGAAATTAATTCCACATTGCAAATCAAAGCACAGTTCTTGGTATGTTTGCAATATCTTACGACTGGGTCTGAACCTAAAATGATAATAGGTTCTTTTCTAGACAGTAATATATCTTTTATTTTTTATTTTCATCCACAGGTAATTCTTTTGGTTGGATGGTTAAGGCTGAAGGTTCTTGGCTGTTTCCACCACTTTCTACTTGGCAATCGCCAAACTTCTATCGCATGACCACATCATTGGATCCTGCACAAGTACAATGTTTGCCAGCATGCATGAACCCTGGCACTTACATGACTAATGCAAATATGTCAATGCCAGAAGCGGTTCCAAGCATTCCAGATTTTGAGACACAACAAGGCAATGAAGCCTATGGGTTGCCTCAGTGTTTGCCCCCTCAATTCCAGAATTTTCTTCCTGGTACAAACCCATATGTCAAAGAAAACTTGTCCATGTTTGCTTATGGACTTGGTAGGGGAGGTGTGGCAAATCCAATTCTTGGATGTCAGAGAAGGTTCTTTGTTTTCGATCAGTCTGGGAATGAAAAAAGGTTGATATATAGTTCCTTTGGAGTTGCTGTCCCAAAACCAACTACGGCTGATGCAAAGCTGATTCCCAGTTATTTTAACTACAAAGAATATGCAGCTAAAATGGACCAGATGAAGCTGAAGTTACAGGAAGTATCAGATGAGAATCACTTTAGTGGTAAAGAAACTGAGATGCACGAGGACACTGAAGAAATCAATGCGTTGCTAGACTCGGATGATGATGATGAAGATGATCGTGGAAGTGACGATGACGATGGTGATGATGATGAAGTAAGGAGCACCGGTCACTTTCCCATTCTGATTAAAAGTCACGGGACACAAGAACAAGTAGATGAAATAACAGAGGAAGTAACTAGTTCTGATGGTCCAAACAAAAGGCAGAAATTGATCGATGGTGGGTACAAAAAATCATCTCCCGTAGACACTGCTAGTTCAGTGAAAGTGGAAAGATTTCTTGGATATGACAGTGATACGGAATCCAGCTATGCTATAGGCCAAACCCAAAAAGAGGGGATGGTTTCCATTTTGGGCAGCAAACAATTTAGAAAGGATAAGATTCATGCAACCTTGAAAATTCTGGAGAGCATAATCCCTGGTGCAAAGAATAAGGAACCATTGTTGGTCCTTGATGAAGCTATAAATTACTTGAAGTCTTTGAAGCTCAAAGCCAAAACTCTTGGAGTGAACTTCCATTAAGTCTCATTTCCTCATTCCATGGTAGCATGTTTGCCATAAAGTGGAGGAAGGAAAAGAATGAAAGAAAGGTAGTTGCTCAAGAATTCTTGGTTTGAATGATTGATGAGTTTGAAATCACTATATTAGCTTTTTTCCTCATGTGGGGGCTCTTTTTTCCAACTTTTTTTTCTCCCTCTCAAGGGCTTGTATATAATGGGCCAATAAAAGGAGAGTAGTGGGGGGGTGATATGGCTGTTTCGCTTGCAGAAGGTGAAGAAAATTTGGGTTTTGTTTGTTGACCAGAAATGATTATCTTTTAGCTTTATTGTGGATTAAAGGTTTAACAAAAGTCTAAAGGATTTGGACGCATGGGTTGATTGTAGAGGTGGGCTGTGCTGTAAATGAGGACTTCCTTTTCTTCAAGTGTTGAGAACCCCCATGGATTGAGTGCATGCGCGTTAGGTAATTCGGGTCCCACTATCCACCCTTCCCTTTTCTTTGATTTCATGCTTTTGTCTCGGTCTCTTTATCCTCACACAAATCATGCTGGTGGCATTAAACTCTTATTAAAAAGTAGCAGTGCAAAGAAAACTACTGGTGTGAGATACTACTGTGGAGAAGCTCAGTGGTTAATCATCAATTGTCGGGGTCCACTCTTTGATCAAATGTTCTCTTTGAGTCTTGTAGTGAGAAGTCCCTTAATGCCCTCCCATGGCTTTGTCAGATTTGTATGCATATGAATACTTGGAATGTAGAGCTATGTGATGGTAGTAGTAGTAGTGGAGTGCTTGAGTTGGAGTATGTTTTATCTTTTCTGTTGTTCGTCTTGTTGTCCTATGCATCGATGTTTATATATGTGTCTGTAATGGATGAAGTGAATAAGAATCTGTTGTTGTGGAGACAGATGTCATCATTTGAGTTTTGGCAGATGAGTGTAGGGACAACCGGATCTTGAAGCTGATTTCATGGATAATGTCATTGCTATTGCTCTGCCACTGTAATAATATATTGGCTTAAATTGTCAACTTAATAATCTGATAGTTAGATTGAGATGAAATTTTACAGTTTCTTGATGTATCTGTATATATTATGTCATAAAATACAATGATTTTACAAGATTAATGATGATATTTTTATAATATTTTATATGTTTATAATTTTGTTTAAAAAGATTACTTTATTATATTCTTTTAGATTAAATTTTACGATTCTAAATTAGAATTTAACCGCTCGCCTCATTCCTGCAAAGAATGAAAGAAGAATTCAGACTCTTTATTGCCAATCTTTCTTAGTCATTGCTACTTTCTATAATTACCTGTGGTACATGAAAGAAAGATTCTTGATTAAAAGCAAGATTTACCCTGGCATGGATGGTGAGTAATTAGCAGTACAGGAATGATAAATCAGGAGGAGCACTGTCATCGCATCACATGCCATTTTATAAACCCTTTTGAACCTCTCGTCCCGTGAACCTTTTTTTTTCTTTCTCCTGGTACAATTGTCTTTATTCCTTCAATTATAGAGCAGTACAGGGATGAATGATTCCTTTTTTCTTTTCTTTTTTTTGAATCCCATAACTTTTCTTTTCATACGACGAACTTTTATAGGTTACAGGATCGTTAGGTCTTGGATGAGGTAGTGGATAGGGTTTTTGTTTCACCTTTATGAAGTGTGAACGATTCCCAGTTGCTTGAAATAGAACTAATTGACTAAATTTTATACAAGTTAGAAAAAAAAATCATGGATCAAGATGTACAACACGTGAAAGTTCTAGCTAGTCATCACTTCGCCATCCCATACTTTGCCTATCCTACCTCAGACGGTGTTAGCAAGGTAGGGTCTCGCCAAGATCAAAATCTCTTACAGGGACTATATATATTTATATCTTCATGGGAGTGTTTTATCGATCCAGCCCATAATTGTCTAGTTCTGTTTTGGTCGAAACATTTTGTATTAATTAAAAAAATAAGATAAAATGGTGTTTTTTTTATTTCGATTTAAATTCTGGTCCGTTCAGGATTTTTCGGCCAAATACCGGCCAAAACATTCTAGTTTCGTTCTACCTATTCTGTTTTGGTCAAATAGTTTTTTTTTAAATAATAAATAATTTTACATTATCAATTATATCTCTTAATCCGACTTTTAGATTGAGATGAAATTTTACGAGGAGTCTCTTGACATATTTATATATATTATGTTAAAATTTCAGAGCAATCAAAGAATGTACTGACCTTGCGAGATTGATGGTGACATTCTTATAATATTATATATTTTCATAATTTTATTCAGACTAATCATTTTATTGTATCTTTTTTTTTTATTAAATTACACAATTCTATATGTATATATATAATACTAAAATAACGTGCCAAAACATTTCAAAACCGAAATATTATGTTCCAATTAAAAAAACAAATTAACAATCCAAACGGCACCTGACATAATTGATTCATGTAGATTGCTCAGTTACTTTAAGCTAGAAGAACAACATTATCCTGTCAGAAAAAAAGAAAAGAAAAGTGAAAGCAGTCTGGTCTACGGGCTCTAGGCACAGGTCTATCCTGTTTTGCAAGAGTTCAATGTCTGCAAACTGTGTTTAGACTTTAGATTGTGTTCACTGCTGTGTTCTTAGAGATGTCCCCGAGGGTGAGGTGTAGCGGCACAGCCTGGAGTTCAATCATCCAAAGTGATGTCGCCTCCCAGGTTCGATGCCCTGCACCATCAACTGCCCTCGTAAGAGCCTGGGACAGCCAGGGGGTTTATGCGTGCCCTGGGCCCACAAAGTGCGCTTTCCGGGTCACGTGGTTCCTCCTGTTTCCAAAAAAAAAAAAAAAGTGTTCTTAGAGATATTTTCAGCACAGAAAACTCAAATTTTAATTAATTAAATATTATTTCAACCGTAATAGTAAACAAAAACGAAGGGTTAAAAAGTCAGATACAATTTTTCCCAGCAAGCCCATTGAGCTTGCACGTACTTCCTCCTTCAAATTATCGGCGTAGGGTTTGGTCCCTTGCCTATAGCTGCTACGTGTAGCGCATGCTCTCTTCTGTTGAATGCATAATTAGGGCAAGTCAGTATCAAGGGAAGAAAGTTTGTGCTTGAGAGATTAATGTGCGTAGGACTTTTTTTTTTTTTTCTTTTTTTTTTAGGGTGAGTTCGGTCAGCAATCGAATGGCTGTTTGATTGTGCGGTATTTTTAAAAATAATATTTAATTTAGAAATATATTAAAATAATATTTTTAGATTATTTTTTTACATTAAAACCATTAGAAAACATTAAAAATTATATATATTAATTTAATATTTTTCTAAACCAGAAATATTTTTTGGATAAGAAAAAATATGTGATAAAGTTTGGAAGTGATTTTTTTTTGGATTAATTTACGTGATAATTGAAACTATTTCTTATCTAGCAGCCCTCGTCGACGAAAGTGATGTCGATAAGAGTTAACAGTAGTCGTGTTATGTCTAGCAGCCCTCTTTGACGTACGTAATGACGTTACATGATTTAACTTCTTACTATCTTTTTGTAAGAACAATTTTGAGTTTGCCTTACAAGAACAGTGTCTCCCTCATTTCCAAGTGTGAAATCTGTTAAAAGAAATTATATATCTAAAAAGTTAAATTTTAGAATATAATTTATATTATTTTTTGATATATATCTTTAAATAAAAACTCTTTGCGCTTGAAACTTGCACACAAGTCTACACTACCTTATACTTGATTTTTATCGAATAAAATGAGGGTAATGAAGTTCAAACTCGTGACTGTTGAGTCAACAAAGCTACGATACAGTAAAAGAAATATAAGATTGTATAAATCCTGTCCATTGTAGTGTTCTTAAGACACAAAATAATACAAACTTAAATTTCGACAGATGTCAAGTCCTGTGTGTTTCGAGAACCCGCCGAGACTGACTCCAGATTATGGAGCAGGGACAGTCCAAGAATTTGGTGGCCTTAAAACCTATGTTACTGGTGCTTCAGATTCCAAGCTTGCCATCCTTTTCATTGCCGATGCTTATGGTAAGAGCCCACCAATCCATTTTTTGTTCCCTCTTTCGATTTCTCGATTTCCATTTTGTTAGGTTTGATTTTGAGATGGGTTTTCTATTTTCTTTGAAAGATTGTGTTTATTTAGAAAATTAGTGTATTGATCGGCTTGTTATCTCATCTTTAAACGTATTTTCCAGGTTATGAAGCTCCAAATTTGAGGTATGATCCATTAGATTTTTGCAGCACTTTCTCGACGAATCGAGTTTTAATTGTATGATTGACTTGTTAGTGTTTGGAAAGCTAACATAATTCTCTCAAATGGCTCTTGACTTCGTTATTTAACTGATGTTCATGATCAATATCAGCACACTAAATAATATTTTTGAAAATGGAAAAAATAGAGAAAATCATCGACCATTTTTAAGATTCAATTCAAAAGAGAAAACAAAATGAGGCCTGAGGAAAACCAATAAGCACTCACCTTGTTTTCAAATTATATTATCTAAATTATTGTCATTGAAAGAGTTTTTAATTTGAAATAAATTTTCTATTGAATTAGATTGAAAATTGACCTCGTCAAATCCAATTGTCTGGTGATTTAACATACAAATTAATCTACTTTAACAAGATATGACATAATTTGATTTTTTTTTATAAAATAACAATGTGATTTAACCTGTTTTATTTCTTAAAATTCTAAAACAAAACATTTAGTAAGTGACTTAGTGGAAATAGTTTGAAATTTAGAAGGTTTGCTTTTCATTGTTAGACCAACTGATCCTGAAGCAAATCCCACAATCACAGCACTTCCCCAATCTGCAGCAACGGCTCATTCCCATTCAAGACCAACGGCTCTGATACCATGTAGAAACTCAAAACACAGTAGATTGTAGTGAAAACCGAGAGGCCAACTTACCTTCTCTTTGATCTTCATTTGATTTAAATAGAGTAAGAGGTTACAGCTTTACAAGAGTTAATAGTGGAAATATACAAAGAAGGAAAGTATAATAAAAGGGAAATCAAGGAGATGCAGATCATGTTGGTTCTGAATGGAAATGAGCCGTTGGTCTTGAATGGGAATGAGCCGTTGCTGCAGATTGAGCAACTTACCAATTTGCTCTTGCATCAAATCCAGTGTTTCACGCTCGCACCAAGCATGTTGAGATCGATTACCACTTCATTCGCGAAAAGGTCCTCAACAAAGATATTCAAGTGAAGTACATTTCAACACAAGACCAGATTGGTGATCTCTTTACCAAGGGTCACACTGCATCTCGGTTCACTTTTCTTCGGTCCAAACTAATGGTGATCTTGATCCCCATTACTTTGAGGGGAGGTGTTAGACCAACTGATCCTGAAGCAAATCCCACAATCACAGCACTTCCCCAATCTGCAGCAACGGCTCATTCCCATTCAAGACCAACGGCTCATTTCCATTCAGAACCAACATGATCTGCATCTCCTTGATTTCCCTTTTATTATACTTTCCTTCTTTGTATATTTCCACTATTAACTCTTGTAAAGCTGTAACCTCTTACTCTATTTAAATCAAATGAAGATCAAAGAGAAGGTAAGTTGGCCTCTCGGTTTTCACTACAATCTACTGTGTTTTGAGTTTCTACATTCATGTGGTCTCAGATTCGAGCATTATGATTGCTAATATGATGACCATTGAAAATTTATATAATCGTTAACTTCAGGACCCTGAGATTAGTCGAAATGCGCACAAACTGACCTGATACCTATTTAATAAAAAAATATAATTCTGAAACAATATTATTTTAAATTGATTTACTTGACCGTAACTCGAATTTTATACATGGTTATCTAGTAAACCGAATTTTATTGATAAAGAAAATAGCCCACTAAGATAAAACACTTCATGAAATAGATCAAAGGACAAAACCAATATCGAGTTTTAACTTTTAACAGTAAAATTCATATTCTACGTCCACAAAATATACCTGTTATATATAGAAGGAAATAAATCTGGTTCTGCAATGCTTAAGTTCTTGCTCAAGTGTTCTACCCCCAGCTTGGGGCAAGAACCAGGTGCGTAACTAAACAGCTTCTATTCCTACAAGTACAATACTAGGTATGAGTTTATTTGTCTTCACTGTCCGAAAAATCCCCTTGTTCCACTTGGGGCATCAGAACAAGAATAATAATTGCCCTGATATCAATTATCTCATCAGAATAATTATGTAGTTTCATTGTTTTTGACGTGAAGGAAGCTAGCAGACAAAATTGCAGCTGCTGGGTTCTTCGTATTAGCTCCTGATTTTTTATATGGTGATCCGGTTGATCTAAGCAGGCCTGGCTTTGATGTAGAGGCATGGAAAAAACTCCATAACACTGTGAGTTTCTAGAGTAATTTCATAAATGGCATAACACATGATTCGGACATGTTAGATAATAATATAAATCATATTATGGGATCTCATTTAACAACTTAAACTTTTAGATGAGATGGTTCTTTAACATGGTTTAAGAGCTTTATTGACTCAACGGTCACGAGTTCGAATCTCACCATCCTCATTCTATTTGATAAAAATCAAACGCAAGATAGTATGGACCTGTGTAAGTTTTAAGCCTAAATGACTTTCACTTGAGGGTGTTTGTTAGATAATAATATAAATCATATTTTAGGATCTCACCTAACAATTTAAGTTTTTAGATGAGATGGTTCCTTAACAAGACCAAATGACAACCTTCGAGCATGTGTTTTAATGAGCTAGTTTCGAGTTTAATCTCAGTTAATCTCTTACAGGACAAAGGTCAAGAAGATGCAAAATCGGTAATTGCCACTCTAAAAAGTAAAGGTGTGAATTCCATTGGCGCGGCAGGTTTTTGCTGGGGAGGTGAGTCATTCTCTCTCTTAGCTAAGATCCTGCTCAACTTAGAACAAGCTCTTGATCTGGGACTAGAAGGGTCAGCTTGACTTGTAGTATTTAATTACTCATATCTGTTTCAGGGAACGTAGCAGTGAAATTAGCCAGTTCAAATGATATTCAAGCTGCAGTTATACTGCATCCTGGTCCACTTACCATCGATGAAATTAAGGGTAAGGTTCTCACTTTTCAATCTTCCCTTGTTTTTTCTTTTTGATTATGAAATGATTTAGGTTAAAATAGTAAGTAATTAACAAACATTTATGCATTACAATTGATAACACATACATTTTTATTGTTTCAGAGGTAAAGATTCCAATTGCTGTTCTGGGAGCTGAAGCTGACCATCTTTCCCCGCCAGAACAATTGAAGGAATTTGGAGAAATTTTATCTGCAAAGTCTCAGGTAATGAGTCCTCAACCTGAAGATTGGCGATGATCTGATATGTGATTTTAAGAGATAAAATCATGAAACACTAATGACTGGCAATAATTTAAATCGTATGCTTATGTTTGATGCACCAATTAACACGATTCCTGCGTTTTGCAGCTTGCTAGCCTTGTGAAAATATTCCCTGGTGTCGGCCATGGATGGACAGTTCGATACAATGTTGAGGATGAATCAGCTGTTAAGAGTGCTGAAGAAGCTCACCGCGACATGTTACAATGGTTTACTAAGTTCGTCAAGTGAAAGAACCAATAATGGCTGGGGAGATTTGTACGTACTGGTCCAAGCCGCTTAGGCCTGTACGTAGCCTGCAAGTGCGAGGACTTGCTCACATGGCTAGACAGAACTTTTAACTTAAAAGCCTACAATAATGAGTTTTGGTTCCATCTCGTGAATTCCTTACTCACGTATGAAACTCAGCAAATATCATGATAAATATATTACTTTTTCCACCGTTCCTTTGCAAGAACTCGAAGGCATTTGAAAAAAATCTCATCAGGAGGGAGCCAATAACACTGCCAAGAGATGGATAGATTTTCCATTCCCGGCTACATGGTGCAGAATATAATCCCATGCCAAATCTTCGAGTTTTTTGAGGCTTTTCTGATATCAATAAAGCAAGAAGTTTGTTTGATATTATGGTGCGAAGTGTTGTTTGTTTAAAACTACATTGAAATATTTTTTATTTAATTTTTGATATTAACATATTAAAAACAACTAAAATACATTAATTTAATAGTTTTTATTAAGTAAAATGCACTTAAAAACAGAAGTTACGACACTCCCAAACACTAATAACAATGACCATACTTTTGAAGTTCCAAAAACAAAAATAATTTCCCATTGGACGAACATGTGGCCATCAATATATTCAAGGGGCATCCCAATAATTGAAACTTTGATTTTTTTATTTGGGAATTCTTAGGAAAAGAATCACATTCTCTAAGATAGGTGAATGGGATATTGAGATTAGGGTACAAAAATAGGTGACAATAATATCTTGTTTAAATCACAACAATTGGGTGGCATGAGCAACATGTTAGAGAATAATATAAATTATATTCTAAGGCCTCACCTAATAACTTAAACTTTTAGGTGAGATGATTTATTGACATGATATCAGAGCTTTGTTGACTCAACGGTCACGAGTTCAAATCACCACCTCCATTCTATTTAATAAAAATCGAGCACAAGTTAATGTGGGTCCGTGCAAGTTTCAAGTTCAAAGGATTTTCATTTAAGAGTGTGTGTTAGAAAATAATATAAATAATATTTTAGAGTCTCATCAAATAACTTAAATTTTTAAAAGGTGAGATAGTTTCTTGACACAACGGAGCCAAACACCTTAACACTTGAATCCAAAACAAAGTTCAGGTTTATTAATCTCTTCACTCCCATTGCTAATGCCACTTTTCTTGCTGTTTCCACTCTCATAACACACCGCTATCCAGTCCATGAAAATTGCTACATCCAGTTTAATAGACCAGGTTTGACTCTTATTTCAACATGTTTCTTCTCTCCTACATGATCTCCAAATTTGTTTCTAATTCCCTGTTTTTAATTAATTGTATGATTATTTATAGTATTTCCAGTGAGCTTTATAAGCTTCTAAATTCCATTTTAAATCCCTTTTCTCTTTAATGACAAGAAATCGTGACTCGAATCCCATCAGACTTCAATGTAGCTAATTGTCACCTATTTTTGAAGCTCATTGGCATAAGTATATCACTTGAGCCAGAGTTTAAGAGCTTCAAGAATTTCTTTTCTAATTCATAACCTTTGTTTTGAAGAGGTTATATTCGGTCTCATGTAATAATTTCTTGTTTTTATGTATGTGCAGCAAAAGTTCTGTCAGTAAATCATGCAAGAGATTCATGCATGGATACAGTGAATGCACCATGTTTTGTCTCCTTGATAGGCACTTAGAGGTGCCCCACTTTTGAGTTTTACGTCTCATGTTGACATTTGCTTGCACGAGTAGTTTCAGAGAAATTCAGTCGAAGTCTGCTACCCATTGATGACAGTATAGTGCAGTCTGAAACTGACTGCATTCATTGAACAAATAATACATGTTCAAGGACATGGATAATTGTTTATAGTAAGCACATCCTGATGGCTTTTTACGCGTGTAATTGACTAAGTTAAGTCACAGTCATTAACTGTATGTTTGGTACTACATTGCAGTGATTTTTAAAAATATTTTTTGTTTGGAAATACAAAAAAATATATCAGTTTACTTTCAAAACACAGTTAAAAACAAACTCCCAAACCATTAGTATGTTAAGTAACCATTTTACCTAAAAGTTTAAGCTATTAGGTGACATCAGAATATGATTTATGTTATTTCTTAAAAATCCTCTCAAGTGAAAGATCTTTGGGCTTGAAACTTGCACAGACTCACACTATCTTGTGCTTGGTTTTCATCAAATAGAATGAAGGCGGTGAAATTCAAACTCGTGACCGCTAGGTCAACAAGATTTTGATATATGTCAAAGAACTATCTTACCTAAAAACTTAAACTATTAGGTGAGGTCCAGAATATGATTTATATTCATAGTGGTGATGGACAGTCTTGCAATATCTGATCAAGTGATAGGTTGCTCGATCTAATTTTTATATGCGTCAATGAGTTTCATGCTCAATCTGTATCCATACCCCCCCTTCGAGTATCTCCCTTGTAAGCAAACAAATAAACACTTGCAGATATTTGGAAACTATTGCATTTGAACTTCAGATTGTAAAATATTTAAATGGGGCTGGTCACTTCATAAGCTAATGGGCATAGCAAACAATGATCAAGAAACCATCTTGTCCTGTATAGAATCAGAGGCTAGGAGCTAGAGTTATTTTTGTGTAAATTTTTGAAGCAACTATCAGTGAAATGCATTAATGTTCAGGAAATTTCGTTTTCTTTTTTGGTCTCTTGAGATGGACAGAAACCCAAATCCACCCCTTACTCCTGCATAGCATGAGATAGTAACATTGGCTAAATTCCCATTTGGCCTAAAATTGCATTTTGATTAACTACTGTGCTTTTGGAATGATAATCTGAGAAGAATATCAGCTTAGGAAATTTGTTGTCAGGATATTTACGTCAGTGATCGGAAGATAGTAGTAGTCATAGTGTTATTGGTCCTGAAATTAACTTTCATAGAGGATTTCTTTCCATGAACTCACATGAATATTCTCATAATGTAATGAGTGAATATTTCTAACAATTTACTCAATGTTCATTGATTTGTTTGCGTTTTTGAAGATTAAATGCCTTGATCGTCTCAGGTCAGCCTTGTGGAAGATTTGAGGCATTTCTGCTGTGAGTTTTAGATAGTTCTCTGTAAAAATGTTGAGTTATTCTTTCTGAAAAACAGTTCCAAATACCTTGTTAGCCAAAATAAGAACAGCCAACTCCACTATCTGGGCCAGGTTTGATTTTTGCATCCTTTCTTTGAATCTTCACTGCATTTGGTATTTTACCAATACCATTTTCTCTACTCTTTGACTATAATTGGCCTAGTGATTTGGTATGATTGGTGTGATATTGAATTCTCTTGCAGCACATATTCTCTATCCTTCTGTTTAGACCATTGTTGACTGCCTTCAGTTTCTTCTGCAAGTAAATCCTGGCATTTGGATTAAGGACAGAGATAGTGCACTCTAGATTTCTGAAAAGATTCTTGCTTTACAAATTGTGCAGAGCTTGGTTTATTTGAGGATTTTGTCATAGTAGTTGAATCAATGACAATGGAACATAATCTTCAATTAGTTCCTATTATATCCAAGATCAGCAATCCAGGATTGAAAATAATGCAACAACATTATTACTCTTGTCACTACCCCGAATCCTGCATGATTTAGGAACCATGGACCTACTGCTTTCGGCCCATAAACAACAGTTCTGTTTTGGAAGTTGAAGGCAGTTCTTCAGAACCTTATCTCAGTGATGCCAGCCATTATTTGCCTCTAAATGTGGTAGTGAATTAAGTATATCAACGTCAACAGTATTCTTCAAACCTGTTTGGTGAGTGCCTGGCGATTAATCGTCGATATTTATGTTTGCCTGGTACATGAACTCTGTCATTTTGAGTCTCTTGCCTCGACATATTACATCAGAAACACTTTTTTCATGTAAAACGAGATATCATTGAAAGCATGGATTGCTTCTTTGTGTGTGCTTCCTACTTTTTCCAGTATAATCTATATCAGCTTGAATTTGTGGTCCCATAGGATCACAATTGTGAATTCTATTATTATCACTCATTGACTCTTTCATACTTCAGGAATTCATGGCGAAACACAGGGCCTTTCATTCAAACATTACTTACAGTCAGAAGCTCAAATCCTTTGCAGTTGAACCACAGAATTTTGGAAACTGTAACAGCGTGGGGTAAGTCTATGTCCTTTCAGTGGCCATTCTAGTCACTTGATAGGAACCTTGGAGCAACTCCTTCCAATAGAGGATCTTGTCAAGATTCCCTTTTTATGAATGCTATAAATTTTCCCTGCAAGTACATTCATAGATCTCTGGCAGATGTCAGTCAAGTACAACAGATGAGCCATGTGGGGTGGTTAGCATCTTAAATCATGTTTTCAGGCACAAATTTCAATATTATCATTCATCTTGGATAAAACAGATCGAAAATCCTGTACTTTATTAGTGAAATGCCTGATTTTAACAGGCACATACATGATGCATCAAAAAAACTATGCCGCTCACATTTGTAGCAGTGATCAAAGGAAATAATTTGGTGAGTTTTCTTTCGGTGGATCAACTCTATACATTTAACCAGAACGTTTATTCTCATTCTCATTAAGATGGAAATAAAATTGATCTAAATTGACTGGAACTCAGGATAATTTATATGCAAGTAATCTGTCAACCGTTCTTGGTTGTTCACCTTTTGTTGACAAAGATGCTTGCTATTACAGCTATAAAATTCGGCCCATTATGGAGGGTTAACTTGATAGCCTGCTGATCCATGGTCTAGCATTATTGCCTCACAGGATATCTCTTCTCAAATTCTCAACCTTTGATCTTCTTTAGTTTTATTTGTGGTCTTTACTAAGTTAATCTATTAAGAGCTGGGGGGAAGTATGTAAGTGTAGTGACATTGTGTAGTTCATCCAGTGAATCACAATTAGAAGTCTTCTATTGAAAACCAAGTGCACTTGAATGGAGAATTAACAAAACTCATACAAAAGCAGATTTTGGTAACAAATAAGCTAGATTTTTTGAGGTAATTTCTAAAAATTGAAGAAAAAGAAGAAGAAAGAAAATCATGCACTTCCAAAGAAACAAAAAAGTAGAAAGAAGAAAAAAGTGAACAATAGGAACACAGAGTCATAATGAGCTGCATCATCTCTTAGGAAATAGAATTTCTCCATCTTCTAGGTGTTTTTCTAGTCTGTTCTTCAGGAGCTGCAACCTGAGACCCTATTTCTGTTTTTTCCAAATTTGTCATCTTGGTAAATTTGCCAAGTTTCTTCCACCCTGCGGTCCATGCTGATGTTTGTTTCTTATTTGTCATTTTATCAAACTGTCTCTGCAAATTATCCATGTCATTTTGGAGCTCAAGGTATTTAGACTTCACGGTTTCGAGTTCAAACTTGAGAGTGTTAATGTCCTTCTTAGCTGTTGCCCATCCTTCTTGGAATGATTGTGGTGTCCCTTCAAGTAGAGTTTTTCTGTTTGATATCACAGGCTGGTACAGAGCTTCGCTAGATTCTTTCAGGGTACTGTTTGCTAATGAATTGGTTATTTTCACCTGCTCAGAAAAGAGTACCTGGACTACAACTCTAAGTGGTAGTCTTTCATTTTGAGCAGCATGCACACAAGCATCAATTGAGAGTTTTTGGCAGTCCATCACACGACAGAGGCGCTTCCTTTCATGCTCAGATAATGTTGGATGAGCCTGTTGAATAGTGATCAAGAAAGTATTTCAAGAAAAGAAAATTTCATTTTTTTTTTGTTGAATGTGAGGAAACCCCATCCCCGGAAAATGTATTTTGTGGGCTCAGGTGAGCGAGTAAAATCCTGGCTATCCCAGGCTCTTACAAAGGATACACACCCTGACTCGAACTCGAGACCTGCTGCGCAGATCATAAGCCCTCTGCCATCATGCCATGCCCCTTGATGACTTTCATTTTCAAAATTTCTTAACAAGTGGAGACTTATCCTCAAAATATGGTTCAAGTATAGAATACTTGAGCTATAATTTCATTTCTTTCCTTTGAAGCTTTCTTCAAAGAAACTAGGATTACATTTCTGCTAATTCCTTATCACATATCAGTTACTTAATTAGCAACACTGCTAACTCCTTCAAGCTGATATATTCGTTTTTGACATCATTACTGCTATCATTCTCCTGATGAGCTATATCTGATTATGATGGAAAGAAATTCCTGACTTTGGTCATGCTTTTACAAGGGGACCATTATGTGTGATAGTATGTCTTCTCCCTTTTTGACCCGAGGGTATGTCTTTTTCAAATTTATAATTTATTTCCAATTATCATATGCACTTTGTCTACATCTATGCACTGGTAAACCTACTTATCAACAGGTTCACATACACAATTTGGTCCTGTTTCTAGACCTCTAATCAGCACTCTCTATTTTAAGTACCTAAGGCTCTAATTTGAACGAGGCTTCTTACTTATAGAGTACTAAAAATAAATGTTGTGCTGTGAATATAAATAAGGAAAAGGAAAGGAATTACCTTCAGATAAGAATCAATTGCTCTATATAGTCCATCGTCGCAGGTCCTTGCGGATTCAGGCAAGGCTTCAGCCAGTACCTGGAACTTTGTCAGTGAAAGGTTTCTATCTTTGGACACCTCTGTAAGATAACTGTCAACAAGCCTTGCTACTCTCACTTTGGCACTTGTATTAGCACCCCTTTGAGTTCCATCATACATATGCTTGTCAGAAAATGATCGGCTGCTTGGACTTGATAATTCTGTTTGTTCTTGAACCAGAAAATGCTCGAGAAGTCTCTGGACAAGATCCACATCAAACAAAGTTTCATTTTTACTGTAAGAAGGTATTAGAAGGTCTTCCAAAGTGGTCTGTTCAAACTGCATTCCGACGCGCTTCTCCAATTCAGTTACCAGAGCAGGTGCCACTTTCAACATTATTGCCATTCTCAGCAGGCGAAGAAGGAAGCTGCAAGAGACACTATCCTTCTGTGGTGGAATTATGCTGATTAGGCTCTCGATGATCATCCGTTGATCTTTGGCCTGAACTTTTGGGGTGTCATCTTTAGTTCCTGCCACAATCATATGGAGTCCACCTTTCCAGCTGATGCCTCCGCTACTATTACTATTACTGTTGCTGCTATTGCTTGCTTCATCTATAAAACCTGCCCCATCTGTAATCAAACCTGGAAGCCATTTTCCTGCATAATGCATTATTGCAGCTCCAATCAATTCAAACCTCATCCCCTTTACCTTGATCGCAGTAATGACTCTAACAAAGTGATCAATCCTAAGGATTGAAACATCTTCAAACCACCAATCAGGAGGAACTTGGGAGTTTCTACCGGGACTTGAGTCCTTCATCTCATTCCATTTTGGACTAGAAACTTTAGGGGGTTTTCCTGTGTACACCCACCTTATTCCTTTAGGATTGGCACAGGCTTTCCAAGCTATGGACTCGCTGCATCTTCGAACAATCTGAAGGTTCTCCGCCCATGGCGAGAGCTTCTCACTGCTTTTCAATACTAATATAGAATCTCTCCATGAAGATAGCACCACGTAGCTGAGAAATGCTTCTGTTTTGAAAATAAGATTGCCTTCTTCCAAGTCCTCTGTCATTTCAAGGTACTCTGCAGCACATCTTAGGCCAGAGATATTGGCTGCCGTTAGATCAACGGCAATTCCATAGCAGAATCTTGCTGCGAGCTCAAACGCCTCCGGTCCACCCGGAAGATCATCCAAGGCTACCTTGTTAAGGTCCAGGTCACGCGATTCGTATATTAGTCTGTTCATTTTTCCACTCCTTGAAAGCAACGGATACTTTCACAAGAACAGAAACAACAAAAAAGGGTTCAGTAACACAATTCTTAAACTATCTGCTAGTTATTGTATTCTGAAATCCACAAGCTTAGGAATAGAGAAATTCAAGCATCACGAGAGAAAAATAAGTACCTTATGCAAGTGGAAATTCACATCTCCAACCTGAACTAGAAAATCACTTGGAATATCAGTTGCGACATACCTGCATATCAATCAAATCACACCTCATATTTCAGAAGTTCTTGTGCAAAACAAGCTAAGCTACTAAGCCTGAAGAAGAACCATTTCAAACTCTTGGCTATGCTCAAACTTTGTCGTGATACTATCTATATACATGACATAAAAAAAAGTAAAGCAACCAACCAAAATTTGAAGAATCTCATAGTTTACAGTATGAAACTTCACTAAAGTTTCCATTTTTCAGATGCATACCATGAGCGATCTCTTTGCTCAAATCCACCAGTCTTGACACCATGCTTGCTCGAGGAAAGGATTCCATTTCCGTAATCTCTACCAGTAACAGATTCACTCTCGGAGTCCCACATGATGCCGAAACAAGAATATCCAAGAAAGCCGGTGCAGGATTTTTCTCAGGAAAAGTGCCCTTCTAAATCAGAGTTGAAGCAGAGAAAATAAGGAACTAAGGCAGGCAAAACAACAAGTGAAACGACAGAGAGGGTTGATGAGAAAGAAAAGGAGAAGAACCCCACATGGGGGTGCTTGGAATTATCTCTCATCTGTCGGCTTCTTGAGGATTTTCATGGGACTCTTTTACATTACAGGCCATGAAGTAATGGACATCGAATTTAGCACTGCTTTTGGATCATTTTTGAGTTAGTTTGCATAATTTTGTAAGACACTTTCCTTTCTTCATAGCTGTGTGCACAAAACACCGAAACATTCAGTTTCTAATGGAGCCTCTACAAGTTTCAAATTTAAAAAGCTTTCATTTAAAAGAATATTTTAAAAAATAATATAAATTATATTCTGAAATTTCATCTAATAACTTAAATTTTTAGATGAGATAATTCCTGATATTCAAAAACAACATTCTTATGTGGACAAGAGGGAACAAGAGTTTTTTTTTTCTTCGAGTAACAAGAATTATATTTATGGCAGTGGACCATCACTTTTAATGATTTTGGCTCCTTCTAGTCCCATGTAAATTCCTCGACTAAGTTTGTACTTCTCATTTACACCAAAAAAAAACTCAAATTACAAATAAAACCTAGCTTAAGCTAAGCGACGGGTCATTGATTAAGCAGATTTTATAACTATGATAGCAAACAACTAGTGTTTTTCAACAAGAGAGAACAACTAGGGTTTGAACCAAACTAGTGGAAAATTCAGAGAAATCTTATATTCTAGCAACTCAACTTGTAAAAATGCATGCAAAAACAAGATCAAAATTCAATTTGCTGTGGCATCATTGGTAGGTCCATTAGCCCCAGCTAAAGGGGGGTGTATTTTTGTAGTGTCAGCAAGAAATGATAAGCCTGCCCCCCATCAATTTATTAGACTAGCTATATAGCTGGATTGTTAACAAGTTTTTTTGCCCTTTTTATAAGGCTGGTAATGGCTTTCTTCCCCACTCATCAGAGAAATTTTCTGACTTTTTAACTATTTCGAGATGTGTATTAGATTCTTGTCCGAGACTTGACTCCATGTCCTCCTGCCTCCATGATCCAGGCCCTACCTCCCATTATCTATTTTTCTCTTTTTGCAATTTGTGTTTGTTGTTTGTATGCACAATGTGTATCTGTTATTTTCTTTCCTAGTTTTACAGCTCAGTGATTTTCTGATTATTAATTTCAATGTATTGAGGTCCAGCTCAGTTTTCCAGGTTGTTCGGGCCAAAGTTGTCAATTCCGTTCCGTTCCGCCTAGAACGTTCTGTGCCGTTAAAAAAACCGAAACGAAACGGCGTCGTTTTTATCTCGGTTTTAATTCCGGTCCGTTCCGAAAATTCCGGCCGGAACATCTTGGTACCGTTCCGGCCTTAAAATCCTCTTTATTTTGATTAACTTGTGATTTTTTTTCTAATTTTGAGATTATGTTTGTTTGACTTTTTGTTTATATTGTATAATTTAAAGTTAATTTATCTTGAATTTTAATTATGCTTGTTAAATTAATATTTTAAATTTTTTATATATATAATTAATTATATATGAACAATACTCCGAAACGGCATGCCAAAACGCTCCGAAACCGGAACGTTCCGTTCCAATAGAAAAACCGAAACGACGATCGAAACGGTATTGACAACCTTGGTTTGGGCACGAATTATTATTATTATTATTATTATTATTATTGAAAATTTTAATTTTTATGGCTCAATTTTAGTCTTGAATTTTAGTGGGTAAAGAAGAAGAAAATTGTGCCTTGACTGCAGGGGCTTCACTACTCTAGTATATAAATTCTGGATCGACCCGGTCGGTCAACTTGTGACTCGACAAATATAGGCCTAGGTATATAAATTCTGAACCGGACCCGGTTGGTCAACTTGGTACTCGATAAATATGGGTTTGGACTACTCGAGATTGAAGAAAAAATAGATTAAAAAAAATGACTCGTTGACTTGGTTAAAAACTTGATTTAGTTTATGACTTAGATCAACTCAAGGCAAAACCTATTAATTTTTTAAGAATGTTTTCTTGGTTCAATTAATATTTTTTTTATATTAATTATATAAAAAAAACACAAGAACAAATAAATTCAGGATAGCTTTACTAGTTAGATCTTGACGAGCGTATAGCTATAAGGTCAAACTAATATTTTTTTATGTTTATAGTTGTATTTATGATGATTAAACTTGAGAGACAATAAAATTTCCAGGAGTGCAAAATCATATCATTAAGATAAAGAACAGCATATGATCTTAGATTGTGATCGCATGTGTAATTATGTTAATTTCTTTTTCAGAATAATTAATGTTGATCATTAATTAATATTTTCTAATCTTTTAGGTTTTGACTCATTCATCATCATCATCTTGTAAACTTTCTTTTATGGATCCCACATAACTAATCCTATGTTAACCTCATACATGATGAAATTTCAATGGAAGATATGACAAGAATTCTTGGAAGAAGATACTGACTGCTGAATAAGGTGGGACAAACCAATGTCGTAAAATCCGTTCCGGGTACCGTTCTGGTTTTTTGTTTGGAACAGAACGTTCCGGTTTCGGTACCGTTCCGTGTACCGGTTACTATTCATATTTATTTAATTATATATATGAAAAAAATAAAATATTAATTTAACAAGTATAATTTAAATTCAAGATAAATGAACTTTAAATTATACAATACAAACACAAAATCAAACAAACATAATCTCAAAATTAGAAACATCTCTAAAATTCCAACAATAAAATTATTTTTTAAAAAATAAAAAATAAAAAATGAATTTAATTATAATTAAAAGATCCAGAATATTTGAAATTTAAGCTACTTATTGTATGTTTTTCAAGTAATTCTATGTTTTTTTATGGTTGTTGTATTTGAATTTGAATTTTGAAATTAATTAATGTTACTTATTGTTTTTAATGTTAGAAAAACTTAAAAAAACAAAATGAACACATTAAGAAATAATCAGTAAGTTCAAACATAATTAATTAAAATACATTTCATTACAAATAATTCAATCAAATTAATTACAAATTAATACCCCTATTTTTTATGTTAACTATTATTATATAATAATTAATTATTAATTATTATAATAATTAATAATTATTATTATATAATAATTAGTATAAAAATATAAAACCCTACCCATCCAACCCTACCCATCTTTTCTTCTTCTCTAGCCGCCCCATCCTTTCTTCTTCTTCTCCTTCTCTAGCCGCCCCAGCCCCAGCCCCATCCTTTCTTCCCCCATCCTTTCTTCTTCTTCTCTAGCCGCCAAACCCTACGGTCCCTACCCATCCGGCCGGATGTCATGTGAACCATGTATTGCAGACCCACTAACTACTGCAAACTCCATATGCAAAACAACAAACGAGAAGGTGACGATGATGAGGCATGGTTGTAGAGGTCACGGTGGATAGGACGAGCTTCAGCTTCTGCGTCCATCATTTCTAGCCGATAAAAACAACGACGTCGTTTTGATGAACCCGGAACGGAACGCCCGGTACGGAACCGGGGCGTTCTGGCCGGAATTACCGGTACTGACCGGAATTTTTACCGGAACAAAAACGTCGCCGTTTTGTTCCGGATTTGCTTCTGGAACAGGGCGTTCCGGCCGGAACGGAACGGAACTTACAACACTGGGACAGACATTTCATGAACATCATACACTCATGTCAATTGAAATAATATGTTTGTTTGTTAACGCGAAGCTGTTTATTTTTTAATTAAAACTATAATACAATAATTTGTTTTTAATTTTTTTTATATTAGCACATTAGAATCATTAAAAAATATCTAAAAAATAAATTTAATATTTATTAGATGAAAAAACAATTTGAAAAATACCTCAAATGTTATGCGAAATGCCAAGTAGGGTTTTTCTTCTTCTTGTGTTAATATTATAAGATATTAGAAAATAATTTTATTACAAATCCATTACCTTAATTATAAATGATATACTTAATTTTAATATATACATTATAATCATAAAAAAAATCCAAAGAAAGAGAAGAAGTTATTTGTTTATATATATATAAAAAAAATTGCATCTTTTTCTTTGGATTAATAAGGCGTGGGGCTATTGGATCATCCAATTAAGCTCAAGAATAGCTTTTTGGTCACACATGGATGGTGTTATGAAAAGCTCGAGTGAGTCCAAGAGTATTCAGCCAAATTATTGTGATCGATCAACCTTTTGTGAGAAAAAGTGAAGGTGGAATCAACAAAAATAATTTTTTATATTTTGTCAAAGAAAAACAAAGTTGTACACATCATTATTCGTGCTCCTTTTCTGTAGGATTTCAATGAGAGGAAGATTGAGAATGAGAAAATAAATAAAAATCAAAAATCTTGCCTGGCAGTGTTGGAGATAAGGGTCGTGGGACCCTTTGGAGCTCTTTAGAGGCTGAGATGTTGTTTCCTAACCCTCAATCTGCTGGCAGCTAAAATGTTTTGTAGTTTTTAAAGAAAAGATATTATTGTCTAGCAAATAAAATCTTATCTTAATTCTCGTCTATGTCTAGCAAATAACATACATATATATATATATATATCTTGACCCAACAGTCATGAGTTTGAAACTCACCGTCTTTATTCTACCCGATAAAAGTCAAGTACAAGGTAGTATGAACTTGTATGCAAGTTTTAAACTCAAAAAACTTTCACTTGAGATAATATATTAAAAAATAATACAAAATATATTCTGCAATTTTTAAATAAATACTGGTCCCCGAGGTGGTGGCCTAGCAGCTGGCGCTTGGGTTCTGCTTCGGCAGACCTGGGTTCGAGCCCGGGAAACAATCCCTCCTCGTAAGAGCCTGGGACACCCGAAGGTTTATGCATGCCCTGGGCCCACAAAGTACGCTTTCCAGGTCATGTGGTTCCCCGTTCCTATATGGATATAAAAAAAATAATACTGAATATTACGTTGATCAAATACAGAATAATCTCGTTTAGCTAATCGTTTTTTTTTAAAAAAAGAACAAAACAAAGGGATCAATTTCCATAGAGAAAGATGTCAAATCCAAGAGATGAAGGATCAAGGCCCACTTGAGCTAATCATTCATTGAAGAAGCTCTAAACTGAAGCTTTTTTAACCGTCCATTCAACAGTAAACTGCCTTGGTTATCAGCCAAACTCGATTGATAAGAGTATCAATCGGGGATTGACTTGTGAAGTGATTTGGATGGATGACGAGTCATTTTATTATATCATAATTATTATTTTGTATATATCCTCTGGAAATACAGCTACGTGTTTGAAGGGTGGTGGTGGGAAATGAGCCACGTTAACGTCCACCGCCACCTTTCCCCTCATCCATGTCCCCATCCGCTGTCGGGGTTCGGCAAGACACCCTTTTGTACTCTAATTAACATTGCTTCTTAAAATATATTTTCTTTACAAATATATTAAATTATGATATTTTTTTATTCTTTTAAAACAATTTAAAAACATCAAAAAATTTTAATTTAAAATAAATAAATATAAAAAATTTTCAAGTTTTTTCAAAATTATTTTTGAAACGAAACACCAATTACTCTCCTCCGCTCCATTTCTTATCTTTTCTAGTGCATGATTACTCCAATAATTTCATTTTCTAGCTGTTCATTTACATCCCACTGGTCGTGGAATGTTTTGCAATTTTGAGCTGCAAGTTCTAAGGTACATGACGTGGTAATAAAAAAACTTGAGATATGCACAGTAAATTTTAAGTTTGAGTTAAGATATATATATTTCCTGTAAGAATCTAAAACAGCCAGGATTTTACTTACTTACCCTGACCACAAAATATATTTTTCAAGGAGTGAGATTTCCTCAAATCGAAAAATAAAAAAATGAGCTGCAAGGTCTTAATTTGTGGGATGGAGTTGTGTTTAGTGAGGGATCGAGGTTGGAAAATCAAATTATCTCATAAAATCACTCGAGTTTAGTTGTTTTTAATATTTAAGACAAAAAACTCGGGAGAGATCAGCTTTGAACCGGCATGTCACCGAATCCACAGCTGGACGAGGTAGGGTTCGATTGTGGTTACTTCTACATACGAGTGTGAGTGATACACAGTTTCAATCCAACCGTGCAAATGTTTTTGGACCACCCACTTCACTTTCGAGTTCCGAAAGAATCTAATATGAGCAAAGCCCATGAGATATTTCTTGTGAAGAATTAAAATTAAGTCCTAGATTGTTTCCGATATTGATTTATTTCACGTATTTGTTTGTGTTCCTCCAACCAAATGTATTTGTCTGATTAAAATAGAGTTTAAAAATAATTTATTTTATTTTTTCCTAGGATGTCTTAATTTCAAACCTGTCTAATAATTATATTATGAAATCTCACCTGGTAGCTTAATTTTTTAGGTGAAATAATTCATTGACATGATATCAGAATCTTTTTGATCTAGCGGTTATGAGTTCAAATTCCATCATCCTCATTCTATTTGATAAAAAATAAACATAAAATAATATGAAATTATGTGTAAATTTCAAATTAAAAGAGCTTTCACTTGAGTGTGTGTTAAATAAAAAATATAAATTATATCATTAAACCTCACCTTATAGCTTAAGCTTCTACGTGAGATGATTTCTTGATATATTTGAAAGTAAAAAAATGAAACAAAAAAGTTGTCATAAGAAGAGAGCAAGTTAGCTAGCCACAAGCACAAACAGAAGTTGAAGCATCAATCTTATTTGCAGCTGCCTCCTCCAACTTCTTCAATTTCTCTTCATTGAGAACTTTTTTAGTCCACTCAGTAAGCTCAGTCTCATTGAATCCAATCTTGCCATTCTTGTAAAGTGACATGCACCGGCGACCATCCTCGCCGTAGGGGCATTCATCTCCATCGGGGTCTCGCCAAGTTCCTTGGTGTCTCATCCCCGACCAGCTCGCAAGCCAGTGAAAAACATATTGGCCTACACCAGCAAGTTCTAACCATCCTTTTGGGAAGAACTCCATGATACTGCTGTTTCTGTCCATCAGGAACAAGTTGGTGAGTTGAGCACCGTGAGGAGTAGCTAAAATATCTGTCAAGCTCATCAGCTTCACCTGGAAATATATAGCAGGAAAATATTTATCAAACATTGGCGCCTTCATTAGATGCCAGTAATGTAATAAGGAGTTGATCATATACAAACATTTTCTTGTGTTGCACTCTTTCTTTAACTAGATTAATGGCACAAAGATAGACAGTTTTTAAAGTGTGTTTGGTGGTCAGATGAAGCTGAACGTTCACGCAAAACTGTCCAGCGAGGAAAGGTAAGATGGAAATCTGGCTATGAACAAACTGTGATTGATGTGATGGGGAGCTATACGAATTAGCTTATAGAATTTATATATTAAGTAACTATATAACTTTAAATCTTAAACTGTTAGATAAAACTCCAAGAGTATAATTTATATTATTTTTTATCATATCTCTTCAAATGAAAGCTCTTTAGGCTTGAAATTTACATAATCGCATTACCTTATATTTGATTTTTATCAAATAAAATGAGAGTGGTGAGATTCAAACTCGTGATCGCTAGGTCAAAAAGGTTCTGATACCATGTTAAAGAATTATCTCATCTAAAAACTTAAGCTGTTAGGTGAGATCTAGAATATAATTTATATTATTCTCTACTATTTCAAACGGTCAATGGGTTATTAATTTATCCTAACTAAGGCATTCTCTTAAAGTTTGAACTCCCCAAAAATTGGGGGGTTGGCCTTTAATGCTGTGTACATGCTATCATGTGGCCTGCCTTTGGGGCAAGTCTTGAGCCACACTCAATAGAGCTTTCTTTAGGGAATATTAATATTGAAGATTTCTTAGCCGTGGGAAATGAAAATCTTTGACCCTTTATGATCTTTTCCTTCTCCATTGATTTCGCAAATCAAATGAACTAAGACAATTTTCAGCAAAATCTAAACTTGGGGCCTGCCTGTTGATACGAAAAGGTAGAATAAGTGCCATGCATTCTCTCTAGTGGGATGCACACATATCCCACTAACTAGTTAATCTACTTAATATATATGTTTCAGGCTGTAATTATTGATGCAAAAGAGAGAATAAACTAAGAATTTTACTAACCTGCTCACAAAATGTTAGATTACTGGAGTATGCCACCATCAACCTGCATCCATCTATCTTAGCGCACTCCTTCTCAAGGATTCCAATCACTGCAGATTCATTCTTGAATGATCTTGCACCAGTTCTCAGTAGCAATGTCATGCCGATCACCGGTAGACCTTGCTTGTTAACCTCAGCAATCCTACCTTCTAAGCTTACATTACAAAACATCCTGGCTCTGCACCTCATCAAATCATAAGTCTCAACCCTCCTGTTTCTCGACATGCCTCCTTCATTGTGCCTCATCACCACAGCTTTTTCAAAACAAACTGGTTGGCCATCATCAATCCCTTCAAATCTTTCAATATATGGGGCTCCACCATATGTTGCCTCTGCTAGGATCCTTAGCCATAGAGCCATTGTGAACCTGAGCTCACCCCAGTGGTACAGAATCCATCTATTTGGAGATTCACACCCATTTCTTATATGCCAAGCAACAAATGATGCCGTAGCTGATAACCCATGCCAAATATTTCCATAGTCATAATGGTTATACGATACAAAGGTTAGTCCTTTTAGAAGTTTGGCATTGATAGGCAACGCTTCAGGCCATGCCAGTGCATATGAATTCCAAGAACCATCTCGTGTGTCCTTTCCTTTAAAGCAAAGTAGCCTACCTTTTGATGGTTCTGAAGGAAACTGCTGGTACTGCACTTCACCTTCTTCATGAGTATCATTCATAGAGCTCATGAACCACGTATGGCCTTGGAGAGCTTTATCCGCATACCGTAAGTCCTTGAGGGGGAGAAATGTGACCGCCTGCCGCAGTTTTTCCACCGTGGGTTTGAGCTCTTGGGTGCAATTGGTTACTCTTTCCCAGTAGTTCATGGTTGACCATGGAGGTGAAGATGGCGGGGCATGGAGAGACTGGATGTGGTAGAGAGTGAAGAGAGAAACACAAAGTGCTAGAAGGAAGACGGAGAGTTTAGGGGAGTAGAGAGAAGAGACTGACATGGTTGTGCGTTGTTTATGATCGGAAGGTTTTTTGAGAGTGGGATTTGTGGGTCTGCTTAGTTCTGGAGGTGATTTGGCCATGAAAGTTATCAGATTGTTTCTCTCTCCTTCTCCCTCAAAAGTGAGAGATCATGATAAAGAGATTATATTACATATCACGCATATTTCTCTTGCTTAAAAACTATACAGTTGAGTAGAAAAGAAACCCTCCCAATTAAAGAAGTTGCAAATGGAAGCAAGGTAATCAGAAGAAAACAAAAGTAAAGGTAGTAAGAAAAAAAAAAGATTCAATCATGTGACCACAACTTGCATGGACTTGCAAAACTGAAATAACTTGCAAATGCAGTTTCAATATACGGTCATGGTCTACTTCAAAAGTCGAGCTTCATGGCAAAAAAGCTATAATCATGCAATATTTTGTTGTTTTCTTGACTTCTGAACGCAAATTTTGACTTTAGAAGAGTATTGTACACGTGAGAAGATCCAAAGGTACTACTACTAATAAAAAACTGAGACCTGAAGTTACTTGTAAAGATTTCCATGTTTAATGTTCTTTAAATTGATATAATATTGCTTTGGGATCCCCCATCCAACACCTTTTGGAGTCTACTCAAAGTCATCAAGTCTTTCTTTCTTTCTTTTTGTCAACACCAAAATCAGCAATTATTAGATCCCAAAAATTCCACCCGTTTCGAGTCTATGGTTTGATGAATAACGAATATATGAAAATAAAACCAGACACTCAACACAATAAGTTTTACAGCTCAAAACCGTACTTATGTTTCATGTTAGGCTTAATTTGTTGAAAAAAAAATAACATTGAACTGAAGCTTAGGCAAAGCATACCAAACAGTATCACATACTATTTACAAAGGATGCTTAGAAGCCACATTGTACTAGTATTCAGATCAGGCTACATGAAAGGAATCAAACCAGGAGCTCATCAGTAAAATACTAGATGGTTATCACAAACTAAAGAAACAAAAATAATTGGGTTGCCACTTGCTTTCACCTGAAAGGTTGTTTTATTGTCATGGTCTTTATTCTTCCTTCTCCCCCCAAGTAGCAATAAATCTCTTGCCATAGAGAGTTTTCTTCCGTTCCAGTTATAACTAACAGTGGCGATGCCTGGCAGCCGAGTCAGCATTTTTACACAACAGGATCAAAATGCTGTACAGAGATTGTTAATCTTAATGTTAGAGGAACACTCCTGTCGGATAGGGCTTGTGGGCCAACACAGCCTGCTTCTCTTTGGTTCAGATATTCTCACACGTGATATTGCCACGGTGAGAGCATCAACCAATCCACAGTCTTGCTCTTCCAACCTTGACCTAGAACCATCAGATGATAAAATTAGGCTAGAGTCATCAGTGAGAAAACCACTGGCTGTTATCTTGTATCTCTCTGACTCCAACCTAGTTGTGACAGTTAGTTGTTGAGAAGTCAGTGTTACATGGTCCTGAAACTGTGGTTTTTTGGTAGGTTCCTTCTGTGTTGGTTCTGTATGGAACAAGATCCATGGATGTCCTGCAAAATCATGCATTTGATCATACACGCTCATACAGTAATAATACTCTGGGAGATGGAGAACATGGATTTCAATGTCTCAAAAGAAAGAAAATTTGGAGCATTAGATAGTTAACTGTTGGCAAATTTATTGCATGAGAATTGCTGAGTTTGGAAATAGACGAATAAACATCTACTCCATGAATTATAGCACAGGTCCCCAATCTAAATAGTAGCAAGGAAGTTGATCTTTAAGTTTGTCCATTACAATAATGTAAATAATGAGATAACATCATAATATTGTGCAAGCAGGATTCTGACATTTTCATATTGCATTACTATCAAAATAACCGAGGTTCAACTCAGAATTGCAGGCAGCTGGACAAGATAATGGAGGAATTCAATATATTCCACACAGAACCTCAATATTAGTCATGCACTGAAAAGAAAAGGAAAGAGAACTTTCTTGTCTAAATAGCAGCAAAAAGGGCTCCCAACCCTTAAAATGGCTTGATGGTTTTCCTATTCTCGTAACCTCCCCCCCCCCCCCCCCCCCCCCCCCCCACACACACATCAATACAATGCACACAAATTATTTGTACTCCTCCTGCTTTTGGTTCCACCTCAACTGGTAAATCATCTTAAGGAAGTCTCTTAATCTTGATGACCTGATTCCTAGTTTTGATCTCTTAAGCAACCAAACTAGATTGTCCTATAAAAGATTCAGAGTTCAAACAAGAAAACATTTTTTTTGGTAGCATTTACTAGGAAGCATATGGTAAATGGTGAGATGAAGCCAGGCTATCTTCGTGGAAATTTAATGCGAGACAGTGAATATTCTTTGAATCAAGTGTTATTCTGATAATCAAAGTTAGTGAGACGGACCTAGAACCATTTTTTTATATTAAGTTTATTAGAGTGGTGAAGAAGCTTACCTAGTATTTCATCAGCAGTTAGTCTTGCTGAAACATCCCTTGTCAGCATAAGAGCAACTAACTCCCGCGCAGGTTGAGATACTGATTCCCATAATTCACTTTTGAAGTCAAGGTTGACATTCTTAATAGCCTCAAAGACAGCATCCAATGAATCACCAAGAAATGGAAGCACGCCAACCAACAAGGTATGAAGGAGGACACCAGCACTCCAGATATCAACCTTTTCTGAATATTCACCAGCTAAAACTTCTGGCGCAACATAGGCAGGACTTCCAACCGCACCTCTGAGGCTCTGACCTGCAGGAACAAAACACAAGTTTATTTATAAAAGCAAAAAACACATGATTGAGCTGCAGAGAAACCAACAACAGAAATGACACCTGTATTGCAAAGCTGAAGGATGCAGAAGATTTTAGAAAACTTTATAAGCATACAGTATATAGTAAAAATAGAAGGAATTTGAGAAAGAAAAGAAAATCTAAAAGGTTAAAAATATAAACACTTGTTTATGTGGGAATGTGCTTGGATATAGCAAAATACACCAACAAATATTAACAAATCACAATTACCATTTGACATCCTCACAGCTAGGCCAAAGTCTGCAAGCTTCATCTTCCCAGAGGCTGCAAGGAGGATATTCTCCGGTTTTATGTCCCGATGAACAACACCCATGTCATGGCAATATTTGATAACTAAAACCACTTCCTTTAGTATACTAGCAGCCCTCTGTTCTGGATACTGCCTTTGCTTAGCCATCTGGTCGAGCAATCGTCCCCCGGTGCAGAGCTCCATGACAAGATAAAAGGATTCTGCGTCCTCATACACTGCCTTCAATGTCACCACACCAGGATGACCTGAGAGGTGCTGCATAATCTCCACTTCCCGGTGCACAAGCTCCTCTTTCTTGCGCAACATTTTGCATGCAAACTCTTCTCCGGTCCCTTTACTTCTACACAAAACCACAGACCCAAACTTCCCTTGCCCAATAAACGCACCCAAGTCATACTCTTTCTCAATTTTTTTCTTCCTGCCCAGCTGAGTTGCCACTTCAATACACCCAATTTTCCTCTTAAGACCCCTACAAGGTGGATCTGCAGAGACACTACTACAAGGTGGAGCAGTGAAAACACCTTTAACTACACTTCCACTAGAACCAACAGCTTCTTTATCCTCAGCTTCCTTGTACTTCTTCCTTTGCCTTGAATAATCTCCCAATGACAACCGCGACAAAATCACTGTTAATGGAGCAAGGGACTCGCCAGATGAAATCAAAACTTCTAGGCCCTTCCTCTTCCTTCTTAAGGATTCCATCAAACTTTAAAATCAACAATTCCAAAACACTCCAGCACCATTCAACCCAGAAAATTATCACATCCTTACACTAACAGCATTGCTCAAATTTACAAAAGGAATAAAGATAACCGTAAACCCTCTTCAAGTGAAATCAAAGCAATAAGCACTCTATCACAAGACTGGATCTTTGCATACATTCTGCAACTCCAACAAATGGGTATCAATCAAAACACTCTTTTTACTATACTCGATTCTAATAAAAAAATCTGAATATTAATTGAAAATCACTTAAAAAATTACACATATTTTTTAAAGAACTCAAGAAGCAAGATGGAACCTTTGAACACCAGAAACCTCTTGTTCTTCTTTTCCGATCCATATTCATCGATGATTCAACGACTTCAGACATTGATTGACTTGGATTAATAAACAAAATCTGCAGACATTAAAATACCCTAACATGAGAATAAAAAATCTAAGCAAAAACAAAAAGGCCCTTTTGCTTAAGCATTTTCAAATAGAGGAATATACTGATAGATCCGTCTATCAAGTATGAACCTTTACCTATTTAGTACCTAACAGAACTAAACTCTCCACTCCACAAAACCAACGACAAAAAAAAAATGTTAAACAAAACCCATCTCGTTTGCTTGAAATGGGAGAAGAAGGAACTTATAGTGAAAAAAAGCAAATACCCAACTCAAATAAAGCTAAAACATAAGTGGGTTTGGTCTAGTTAATGCCATTATCTCACTATCTAATCCCAAAAAGAAAAAGAAAAAAAGACCCCACTTTCCTTTAGTTTTCTTATATTTTCCCATGAAACAAACAGAAACTGGACAAAGAGAATACTAAGGATGAGAATGTAACACCATACCTTCATGGAGAAGAAATGAAAGAGAGACTGAAACTTTATGGTTTTTTAAGGAGGATTAAAGAAGGGTTTCATGAAAAAGGTAAAGTTTCCTTCAACTAGCAGTGCTGCAGCAGTGTAGTTTTTTGTTGATTTTGATATTTGATTTTAGAGAGAAAATGGGTAACGACACTTGACTACACGTGAAAGACAACAACCGTTGGAATCTCGCGCGTTTCTATTAACCACTAGTAGCCTACAGGTATAGCTGCTGTAGCAGACAGCACTTGAGTTGCTAGCTTCTTTCACCCTTACATATGAAAGTATGAAACACAGTTGGTGAGTGGGTAAGCCAGGCTTTACAATACTATTGCTTTAACATATGATTTTGAAGTAATTTTTAAATTAAACTAACTTAATTTTTTTAAAAATTATCTTTATTTTAAAGATAAAAATATTAATTATTTCCTTACAATACAATTGTAAATATTACTCAAATAATTGAAGTGAAAGACCCGTTAATTACTTGATTCGATTTTGATGTTGCAACCGATAGGTCTGAAGTTTGCGATGGAAAAATGGCTTAATGGAAGGGAAAAAATGTTAAGAAACCATCTCACCTAAAAATTTCAGTTTGTAAGTGAGGTTCTATAATATGATTTATATTATTCTCTAACACACCCCCTCAGGTAAAAGCTATTTGGACTTGAAACTTGCACAGACACACATCATCTTGTGCTTGGTTTTTATCAAATAAAATAGAGGTGGTGAGATTCGAACTCATAATCGTTGGGTCAATAAAGCTCTGATATCATATTAAAGAACTATCTCACCTAAAAACTCTAACAAAAATTAGTAAAAAAATAAAAAGATGTTAGAGTGGTCTCTAAAATGTCCTTCTCAGGTCTTTATTTCAACAGGAAAAAAAAAAAAAGAATGGTGGAGTCGAACACAAGTGTTGGACTTGAAATTCCGATGGCTACAACACTATGCCTAACTTCCACAGTTGAACTTCGGTAAGCTGGGGCCACAGGTTTCTTACATTTTTCAGTGAATATACTGTTTATAATCTTGCCCTTTTTTTTTAATTCGATTCTTATTTTAAAAAAAATTATTGCATTCTTTTATAGCTAAAATCAAGGTCAATTTAATACAATTTGTTGATGAACGAAAAAAAAACTAAAAGATAAGGGACTAGAATAGAAAAGATATTCTAGATGGATGATGGTTTTAAAATTCTTACAAAATGTTTACTTTGGTCTTGTAACTTTTAGGCTTATATAAACTAGTTCCTCAATATTTTTTCAATTCAACTTTATTATAAAAATCTATTTTTATTATTTTGTAGTCTCTCATTTAAGAGAAAGGTCCCCAAAATCCGATATAGAAAGAAAAAATAGCATTATCATTGATTATTACCACCAAAATGATCGATCTTGACTCAAATGATTTCATTTGATGAGAAGAGTTTCACTTATATCTTTTTTAACCTTAAAATAACTTTAAAACACAAATCTAAGTTTGGAAAGATCATTGATTTCGTTTTTTGATGTTTTTTGATGGGTTTGTAATGATATGCAGGTTATTTTATAGTTGTTTTAAATCAGGTATCCTTATTTATGTTTTTTTTCTCAAAACTTCGAGATTAAGTATTTAGTTTCATTCTACATTAACTACATTAGATTTTATGTTCATAGTTAAATTTTTTTGTTACTTGACATCATGACATTATTTCTTTTTACATTTAATTTTTTGAGTTTGTACCACAAAGTAGTGTTGTTCGATGATCTAATGTGGTTAAAGTTGTTTTTCATTAAAAAATATAAATCAAAATTATATATTTTTTTATTTTAAAAAAAATATTTTTAATATCAGCGTATAAAAATAATCTAAAATCATCAAAAAAAATTAATTTAAAATAAAAAATGATTCAAAAAAAAAATCAAAAATATTTTTGAATTCAAACAACTCTAATTCACACAATATTATGCAGCATTATACTTCCATCGAGAAATTTTACACAAAAAATCCACAATTATTTTAGAACACTGTCAAAACTAAATGAACCTCAGCTATATGCGCATTCAATAAAACTACTTAATGAATAATCACTTTCTCATTAAGCTATAGAAAAGCATGAATGTAATGCTACAAATACCTGGGTGAACGTAATACATAAGAAAGTTGAATTGCATGCATGAAACAAGCACTACAGAAAACTCTCCAGGTGTCAAGGGAATCAATTATGTATTAATTAGGAAAGTAATTATAAGTTATAGATAGTAGTGTTTTAGTAGAACACTTATACTTTCATACTTAGCCCTAATTTGTAGCTAGGTTTATTGTCTATTTAAGAGACAAGACACTCAAGAAGAAAGGCATTCAATTCCTATTCAATACAAGTTTGACATGGTATCAGAGCCAAAATCCTAAACACAAAGGAAACCCTAATTTTTTTTTGTTTAAGGGGCTGCAGCAGCCAGCCCCCTTGGCAGCTGCAGCCCCCTCCCCGTGCTGTCCATGGCTCTCGGTATCTTTGACTGTATTTTTCCTAAATACATCTGTTTCAACGCTTATGGTGTATTCTTTGGTTGTGGCTGGGTCGGAGAACAGCTCCTCGGTATCGTCTTGGTTTCTGGGCTGTATTTTTTAGAAACAAGGCTCTCGCGTGGTTGTAGCGTCGGTTCTCTTCTGTTCTGGCGTGATTCTTGGTTGTGGCTGGGTTTGTTGACACACGAAGATTTTTTTTAATCCTTGTGTGGCAGGACAATTTTTTTGGTGTGTTGGCACTGTCGGTGATCATCGACTTCGTGGGTTTTCTGTTTTGGTGGTTGTCGTGGTGGATGAGTGGGGTTTACTACTCTGTTTCTGGTTTGCAGTGACACCTTCGGCTCTCTCCTTTGTTTTTTAGGCTTGTTTCCTTTGGGCTATCTTAGTCGGACTAATATTACTATTTAGTTGACAAATTGATGCTTCTTGATCGACTAGCATCAATTTAAGGGGGGGTGTCAAGGGAATCAATTATGTATTAATTAGGAAAGTAATTATAAGTTATAGATAGTAGTGTTTTAGTAGAACACTTATGTTTTTATACTTAGCCCTAATTTGTAGCTAGGTTTATTGTCTATTTAAGAGACAAGACACTCAAGAAGAAAGGCAATCAGTTCCTATTTAATACAAGTTTGACACCAGGTATCATTTTGTTGCATCAGAAGTCTCTTGTTGGGCAAAAGTACCAGATGCAATGTTGGTGTCCAAACACTACTTCATTGCTCGTTACAGAAAAAATGAAATCATTGATGATAGATTAACAGCACGGTGACCTCTGTCAAAAATGGTAACCTCAGTCAAAAATGGTGCTCCTAACTCGTTGACTCCCGGATGTCACTGGGGATCCTCCATTGCTTTCGCCTGCTCCTCATTTTGCTCTCAGTCAAAAATAGAAAGAGACCTTAGGCACCATTTCCAGGATCCATTTTCTGCTGCTGCAACTCCTCGTCAGCCTTCCTCAAGAACTGATCCCAACCACTCCCCGGGCCAGTATCCAAATAATCTTGTGGAACTGCTGTTTTCAGACCTGGACGGATTCCACACTGGCTTTCCACGATTCTGAAGTCCACTACATTCTCCTCTTCCTTGAGATTCTGCTCCAGTTCCTCCCAAGTGAAAAGCAGCGGGAGCGTAAACGCACCCCATGGGTTAAAATCCAATATCTTAGCACGCCCATCCTTTGTCACATAAACATCAAACGTGTAATTTTCGGATTCAAATTTTAGTCTCACTTTCTCGGTGAAGAATTCCTTGATCAAAAGTTGAAGGTAATTTCTCTTCTCAAGGAGAGTTGGATAATATGTAGTGACCTCCCTCTGTGAGATTCCAATCAACTGCTGGCCCCGAACAAAGCAACGAAATTCCATCTCTGGCAAGAAAGACGAATACCACTTGCGAAGTGCAAGAAAGAAACTAGGGGGTCTTGACAAGGTTTTGTCAATGCATGAATCATAGGCGTGGCACAAATCATGGACCAATGAGTCAGATGACCGCAGCAATAATGCTATCTCACTAAATGAAGTGCAGCGAAGGGTCCCAGATGTGCTAATCCAAGCAGAATCTTTTGGTGCACTCCAGTTCAGCTTGGGAAAAACTGCACCTCCAAGGGTATTAATTGACTCCTTAATGTTCAATTCAAGTTCTGGGAAAGAAGGGGGCAATGGAGGTTGTTCTGATTCATCTCCAGATCCCTCTGAGACCTGATAGTCTTCTTCATCTATGGGGTTGTGAATTCTATTGGGCAGGGCATCTTCACCCGAGATAGAAAGAGGGAGGAGGAAAGGACCTGAGTCATCAATGAGGTACTTGACAAACGATTCTGGAAGTTCATGGATTACTGTTCTGATAGATAGAGTCTTGAATTTTGGGTACCATTCCTGAATCTGGCATCGGTTCACATCTTCTTCCTTCATTGTCACTGACTTTAGTTGCTTCTCCTGCTAGCTGGTATGGAACAAGATATGCACATGATTAGTAAATATCATACTATTGCATCCTGTATTCTCTCCTTTAAACTTAATCTTCTAATAGGTGGATTTTCGTGATTCCTCCAAAATGAACACTAAGTGATCATTTGATATAACAATTATTGCCAAAATAATCATGCAACAACCATTGATGATGAAACAATTCTTTGTATATTCTTGTGGAAACCTTCACTGTGGCATCTATCATAAAATGACTACAAAGGCACCGGTATCAAAAAGTTCCATACACAAGCAGCAAATATATTACAAAAACATAGGAGCCAAGGAGCTGATCTCATATAAGAACTTGGAATATACAGAAGAATGAACATTAAAATTTAGGCCCAACTTTTAAAAGGATGTGCTCTCATAACAAGGGAACGGATTCAGTTCAAAAGTAGTCAATGTTTTCCACTTTTTTGACAGGCTACATTTATTGGAATATCCACCATCATTATATCTTTGAATTTCCAACATACTCGATTTTTTCCAGTGTTCTATTTCTTTATTTTATTACAGAGAGCATGCCTGAATTAATGTTCTATTTCTCGCTCTCTAAACCATGCCAAAAGTTGACATGTCTGAATTAACGCCCGGGTTTAATGTTCTATTTCTTACAGAAAAAAAAAAAATTCTTAATTTTTTCTAATCCATTTTCTTACAGAGACATGCCTGAAACTTAATTTTAGAACAAAACTCGAATGGAGTTAACAGCTCGAACAATGAACCATGAACCATCTCTCTTTTCGAAACATATTTTCAAGATAAAACCCACTGAATGTGAAAAAACATCTCGTATGAGCATGAAACCCAGAAACTCGTAAAAGTTAACTAACCTTAAAGATTGATGGGCGGCGGCGACGACGACGAGATGAGAGGAGACGACGATTTGAGAGGAAGTGATGAGCTTTTGGTTAACTGTCAGTGACAAGAGCCTCGTTTGAGAAGAAGAATTGGGGATTGGTGAAAACTGGAAATAGTTTTAACCAATTAGATCTGTGGAAGTTCAATTTGAGATGAGAGCCTCGCTTTAGGGATTTGCCTGGGATCGTAAAATCGGACCGATCCGGTCCGATTTTACAAGTCCGTACGGTTTTTACAATTTTACAACAATGCTCTACATAGATCCCCACAAACCTCAACAATGAGTAAAAAGAAACTAGCCATATTGCCCGCGCGTTGCCGCGGGCATTCCTGTGTATATAATTTAACATAAATAATTCTATAACAATAAACTTCTAATAAATAATCAAGTCAAAGTTATAGAACAGGAAACAGCATATACAGATTTTTAATTAGAGTTTTTTGCATTGGGAAAGGCTGCTTCTTTTGGAATGCAGCCATTGCGTGACAAAATATCACAAATGAGATATTTCATCTTCTTGCTAATTCTCGTCTTAAAATCAAAACATCAAGCTATTATATGAAATTAAAAGGATTTGATGTCAATCAATGAAAAATTGTTGCATATATCTAACAAAAGATTGGTGTGGAAAGCAAACTTTGATGGGGATTTTTTTTTAACTGGCGCCTTATCCTTTTCATCAAGTTATTGCTTTTCATCCAACCATAAAAAACACAAAGATTGTTGTCAACTATAATGAATCCATCTTGCGAAAATATACCATTGTTGTATATTACCCTCCCATAACTGGGCCATGAAATCAAGCATAGAATTCACAAAATAAAATCAAAACCCAAAGAGTGACAAAAAGAAAATCACAGTAGAAGACTAAGCAAAGACAACATGCATATGAAAAATATGTTATCTTAATCAAGATATTTTCATGAATCCCTTAAAAACACATGGAAATACATGAAAGGTTTTGACGAAATGGAAAAACACCAAACCATTACAAAAACAGATGCATAACTCAACCAAATAGAAATTAAACAAAACGACTGCAATAAATAAGGATGAAAAAACAATGAAAGACAAAAGAGCGATGAAAACAAAGAAGTACACGGAAGCAACAAACTTGACAAAAAGTTAAGCAAAGCTTGGAGCCAAAACAATCAGCAAGTGAAAAGAACGTTTCAACCAACAAATGAACCTTCAAAAACAGCTCTGAAACCACAATCTTGCCTGAAAAATATCATCACATGTAGTCAGAAAAACACCATCAAAAGGCGTCCCATATGCAGGCAAAGCAATCAGTATCCCATATTGAAACATCCGCATAAAATTTCAGTCCAAATCCCAAAAAACTTTGATCATTCTAAACAAAATCACCAGTCCTTGAGAACTATTTCGGGTAGTTTATAACCAAACAACAAAAGCACACCGTAACAGCACATGCAAACATACTTTCAGTTGAAAACCTAATGGTTTAAATGTAAAAAACACAGCAGCACATCCACCCCAAACAATTAGCCATACATATGAGAAAATCCAAGTCAAAGATCAACATAAACAACAGTGAAAAACTGCCATTAACTACACCAAAACAGCAGCCCTTAACTGCGACCTTAGCTGGACAATCTCCAAAAACAACGAAAGCATATTAACAAAACATGACTAAAAGCCAAGTACCGAAAGAACAAACGCAAGAAAAAGAATATACATAAACATTAAGAGGAGCCAAGGTCATGCCAAAAAGAACACAGATTAGATACCAAAAAAGCATGGAAATAGCAACAAAACTGCCACACCCCAAAAGCCAGGAAGCAAATAATTAGCACCATACATTACTAAAAAAAAGAAACAACCACCAGGAAAATGCATAAAAAACAGAGGGAAAATAAATTTCAGCATGAAAGCTCACTGGTTCCTATGCCAAAAACACGCCAGCACACCCAAGCCAAACAACCAGCCATTCAAAGGAGAAAATGCAAGGCAAAGATACGAAAAGAAGAATAAAAAACATGAAAGAAAGTTCGAAATCAACAGGCCAAGACAGCAGCGAACACAGAAGGGAAAAACAGGCATATTTAGGAAGAGATGAGTTGTTTTGTGATGATGTGTCTCCTTGTTTTAGTGTTGCAGTTTTTTATAACCAGCTGTTAAATTTTTAAAATCTTGTAGTTATTAGCCCATATCGAGTAACAAAATAAGCGATCAAGTTTCTTTGCATAAATGTAGTAATTTTGTGTTCTTTAACTGAAGGAATCTAGTACATTCCAGATGCTCATTGTAAATCATCCAAGCAAAATCAGTTTGAATTTGGTGAACATAATTTTTTTATTGACCTTTTGTTGATATTTTTTTAAAATTATATTTTCTAATCTTGATCAGGATGTCCATTTCTAGTTTTGTTACATATTCCATATGAAAAAAACTAAAATCTAAGAGAAAGCATAAGCATTAGAAAGCAACAACAAACGATCAATCCCAAAACAGCAGAAGTAAAGAAAGCTAGCAGACGCGTATATTGACGAAGATGAAAGAATAAGCAGCTGTAAAGAGAGGAGAAAAAAAAAACCCAACACTTAATGCAGTTGTAAAGCCAAAAGAGGGCAAACTATTGCGTAAAATCAAGGAATTCTAATATGTTAAGAAGAAACCAGTTCTGGAGAATCATTGCATATGCCCAATTTTCATATAGGAGGAAAAAAGCTCGATACGCATACATGTTAATAGCGAAAGAAAAGAATAGATTGAAACATCAGAAAGAAACGCAATTCTAAATAAACGAACAAAGCAAAAATAGATCAAATATCAGTAAAGGTTGAAGTAGATATTGCATTTAATTTAATTTAATTTAATTTCCAATACAATAAAACCTCTTCAATGATCAGTTGAATTTCATCCGACATCAATCCATTTCCTTATCTTTCTATTGATTATAAAAAAATAATAAAGATTTAATATTTACCGTCAACCTGTCCAAACTGATTAATTAAAGCAATGAAACCAGAAAGCAACAGTAATAACTAAACGAACTAATCAAAGCAAAGTAAAAGAGTAATGAAGGAATGAAACGGAATGCAAAAGACAACAATAATTAGTTGATTCAACCTATAAACCGAGAGTAATAAAGGAAGAAGTATTCAACCCGAAACCAAACCGAGAGCAAACCGAGACAGAATCAACCAAGCCCCAAGCTCACCCGAGAATCAAAGGAGCAGAAAATCGAAGACCCAACCCAACCCAAAGCCAATTAAACCAATAACCCACTCCCCAACACAAACAAACCACAAAACGCAAGCAACCCGAACCCAACCCAAAGCCAATTAAACCAATAACCCACTCCCCAAGACACACAAACCACAAAACGCAAGCAACCCGAACCCAACCCAACGAAATGCCCAGCACCCACCACACCAAATCAGAAAAAAACGGAGAATCTTGATTATCAGGAGGTGATGTTAATTCGGCAAAACGATTACCGATATGTCTCTGAAAAAGCTCCAGGTCTTCTAGCTCTTGCTAATGGTTACCATCCATAGCAATTATCTGGTTTCTTCTAATGCTGATTCTGCCGAGAAATGATGGCTGGTTCTCCGTAGCGGGCATCTTCACTCTTCTTTTTCCCCTCTCTGGATAAAGATTTAAAAAGGAAACACAACCCAAGTGATTGATGGTGCTTTCTTTCCTTTTCCTTTTCTTTTTCCTGAAGGTTGGTGGATAGGGGGTAGTGTTTTGTGCTTGCGTTTTTAGGAGCGTGAGGGGGAGACGGAGGAGGAGAGGTGGAGGTCAGAGAAGGAGATGCATGTTTTTTGTAAGATAAAGAGACAATTGCGCAGTTATATCCGGGGAAGTGGATGGCTTTATGGCCTTCATGTAAAGAAAAGATGAAAATGGGCGCAGCGAGAATGAAGAGGAAAAACCGAAGCAGCCCTAAAAACAAAATACAACAAGCGAGCTCAATAAGGGCAGAAACGTCTGGACACTGCCACAATCCACAGTGGTTTTAGTCTTGATACACAGTGTACAGCACAGTGTTTTGGCCACGGGATTTATATTATAGGTAACTAGTTAGATGCCCGCGCGTTGCCGCGGGCATTTGTGCGTATACAATGTGACATAATAAAATCCATAATCATAAACTTATATTATATAATTAACATAAAGTTATAGATCAGGTAATATATATATATATATTGGCTGTAATGGTAGATTTAATGGAGAGCATGCAGCAAGTGATTGCATTTGTTCGAGTAAACAGAGAGCAAAGATTCAGCAATGACTGCTGTTGGGGTTGGTGAACAGGGGAGAACATTAAGCAATTTGCACCAAAAAATAATGTATTTATTTATATCTTAGCATTTATCTTTTGTCTAGAACTACTATAAGCACAAACCAGAGAGGATAGAGCTCTGCTTTTGATTATTAAAAAGTAAGCATGCATCAGAAGTGAAAAGTTTGCTAAATTAACTTCACAGCTTCCATTGTTGATGAAATCTTGCCCACCCGTGACCATACATATTTGAAGCAACCTGTTTAATTTTTCCAGCTCATACACTTGAAACCCACCCTTACGATCATGAGTTTAGATATTCTTCTTTTCCATTGCAGTGTGGACATTTGTGAAGAGAAATTCTTGGCATATTTCTAGTGGTGCTATGACAGACCAAAGGTAAACTCAGGGTAGTTGCTAAAAGCATGGAAACAAAATCAAAACAGCCAAACAAAAAGAGCAAAAAAGAATATAAATAACACAACATCCTCAAAAACCAAAAAGAAACAACCACTCAAAAAAACTAAAAAGCACCAGCAACACTATAAACAATACCAGATACACAGGCAAAGCAAAAAACACCAGCAAGCAATTAAAAGGAAAAATATTAAAAAATACCTTCAAAACAGCAGCACAACACTTACAACACAGTCAAACACTGGCACCAGCAATTAACAATGAGAAGAACAAAAGAGCAACCCAAATGAAAAGAACAAATGGACTGCGAAAAGAGAGAGCAAAGAGCAGCAAACTAACCAAACAAAATGAAAACAAAAGCCGATCCTAAACACCCAAAAAAGGAGAAGAGACTCTAATATATGTGTGCAGTAAAACCAGCCCAAACAATCCTCACCAACCACACAATCAAAATAAGTCAAACACAGCATGGCCTCCCTTAAAAAACACAGCAAAATATTATGTGAACTGACAGGACATAACCTCACAGACAAAACAAATTTAAAAAAGCATCATATCAAGTAAAAAAAAAGTATATCAAATCAGAGAATCCAAAACCAAAAAACACATAAACCAACCATACCCACTCACACCATTCGGGGCAAGTCCAAAAAAACATAAAATGCATGCATTTTCTGATGTGTAATTGACTAAGATAGTGACACCCCAAGACAAATAAAAACGATTATTGTTCTTTGCGTACCTGTAATGCAAACGATAAATGGACAGTTGTGCCCGATTGCCTCAGCTCATCCTCCTGCATGGACCCGAACGCCAAAGACATCTAAAATCTGGAAACCCACCTGCGAAAAGAAAATTATTGGTGAGAAAGCCTACAAATCGGAATTACCCAGCTTCCCCATAAACAAAGCAAATCGATCGACTCACCATTTCAAATCACAGCAAAGCAACCGAAAAAAACGAAACCCAAACCCAGCCAAACAACAACTCTGAGTTGCCGAGGAAACAACTCTGCATTATATTCAAATATTTTCAGCATGTGCAGCAAATATTTTCAGCATGTTTTGGAAGACAATTGAAACTCGGAGGAGTAATCAGCTATGCATTCGGTAGCATGACAAAAAGCTGTCATTAAATTAAGGCATGACAATTAGGCTGTTCTAAAGCTTGGCCAGCCTCAGCTTAATATCAGCCTAAAGTAAATCAAAGGCATGACAATCGAATATATAAAACAAAAACCTGAAATCTTCCTTGGCAATCTAAATATACTTTCACTTCCTATGAACGTATCACAGTGGTCTAACCACACTATATGAAAATCAAAACCATACTTCTTTTTGGATTACTGAAAAGATTTTACCATGAAAAAAAAAATCCAAGATAAGGCAACCATTCACCAATGCTCTAAATACAAAGTACTTTAAATGAGCTCCTTTTTCATCCAGTTGACTAATGCTTTACTCCAACTTCTACCCCCAGCTGAAAAACAATTTTTAATAGTAATCACAAATTTCTGCCAACAACCATGACTTTAACTATCAAGTCTTGCGGCAACTATCAAGTATATAGAATTTATTTATACAACCAGCAATCTGCTGGAGCTAAATGCTAGAATTATTGAAGTAAAGGAGAAGTTCTTAGAGCTAATGTTCACAGGCCAAAGTTGAAACTATATGGTCATATATTTAGCCAAAACTTTTCAGCCTAGGAACACAATTGAAAGTTGGAAAACCCAAAGTGGTGTTAATATGGTCAAAATGTAAAATGAGAAGGGGAGGACTAACTCACCTAGTAGTACATAGTCTCATACTAATATTGGATCTATATGCTATAGATCATGGTCATGATATTTTTTTCTACTTCTAGGTTCTGTTTGTTTATCCTCTAGAAAAACAGCTGCCACTTAAAATAGTTTCCATCTTGTAGAGGTTCTACTCATTGAAAATATATGGGTTATAGGATTAGTCTTTGATGTATGTGTTACAAAACCTTAAAAGACCTCATGTAATGACATATATTTAGCCACATGTACTAAAAATATATATATATGCCAAACAATTATAGATAGGGGGTATTAATTAAAATACAAATCAGATAATTATTAAAAAAAAAAACCTCACGGGCAGAATGAATCAGATTGCCCATGAATATAAGTTATTTCCCCACCTTTTATTTTTTTACTTAATTAATAATAATATAATGAACTATTTCACAAACATCACCCTTATTATTTTCTCCATGCCTATTAAAGTCTTGCTTAATTAATAATAATATAATACACTTCTTATTAAACAGCACCCATGCCAGCATTTTTATGTGTGTTATTTGACCTTGTTAACCCTCAAAATTAAAAAACCATCACAACCACCAACCTGACAAATACAAAACCCGTAACCATGGAAAATGTAAGAAAACAGTCCACTGTTTTGAGTAAATATTGAAGAATTTGAAAGATGTGGAGAATCTTGGAAACCAAGTAACATTAAAAGCAACTATAAGTTTTTTATGGATCTTCAAAATCCAGAATCCAAACAAAATCCAGGCAGTACTTATAGCACAGAAAAATAACCTACCACACCTATAGAATTGCCATGCAGATAATACAACCTTTAATATGAAGGAACCAAACCACAATAACTTGTTCGCAATAAATATTCTCACAACCATAAAAAAAAACCAGTAAACAAACTATAAAACATCAAGGTTGTCGTAAAAGGTTTACTAACCTCAAAAGTAGGGTCACAAATGGTTCACAGAAGGTTTTGTGAAGGGAATACCAGAATCTGAAGATAGAAAAACAGTATATTGAAGATGAACAACGTATGAAATGCAAAGGAAAGCAGAAAACAGAAATGGAAGAAAGAAGAAGCTACCAGAGGGAAAAAAAAAAGCAAGAAACACATGCAGGAGAGAGTACGTAAAGAACAGGAAAGAAGAACTTAATAAATGACCTGGGACAGTAAGACAGTCGGTGCAGCCCAGGGAAGAAAATATCCACAGAAGAAGTTAAAATTAATGCATGTCACCCTGCAACATGAACAGAGAATTTAATTAATGTGAGATGATATTTAATGAAAAACCAGTTGAAGAAACAGAACCAGATTGCAACAGTGATAGCAAATTTGAACAATTGAACCAAACTGAAAAAAAACAGACAGGAACCGAGAGCATACATTAATCACCTCAATGCTGAATTGATTATTAAATTAATCAATACTGAATTAATTGAATCTGGTTGCATAATCAAACTAAACCAATTTAAACCCAAGACCCACCCGAACCCAATTCAACAGAGACCACCCGAGGGTTGAACCCGTCGATCAACCCAACCCAGTCCAACCCGAACCCAATTGAACCCAAAACCCAGTCCCCAACACACACAAACGACCAAACCGAAGTACCCCGACCCCAAGAAGCCGAATGCCCAGAAAAAAAATTGAGAAATGAAAAAACACAAAACATCAATCGAAGGTAAAAAAACCACAATCAGCTCAAAATGCAATGAATTAACAACACCCAGACCAGAAAGAGCATCAATCGAAGGAGAAGATGGATGAAAAATGAAGAAAAAGAAGAAAAAAAAAGAACCCAGTGCAAAAAAACCGAGAGAGAGGAGAGATTGACCCAAACAAAGGGTGAAAAGCATACCTCATTGACGACCCAGACCGACCCGAGACCACCCGTCGAACCGCCATCGTCAACCGTCCGATCGACCCACACCACCCAGCCCGTCGTTTGCTCTGTGCCAGAGAGGAGAAGAAGAAAACAACGGGTCGTTTTTCGTAATATAAAATGTAATGGGAATGGACGATTGAAGCCCCGTGTAGATGAAAAAATAAAACGGGTCATTAAGGGTAGAATCGAAACTACACTGCTCCAGTCCACAGTGTTTACTGAGGGGAGCTACAGTAAATGTGGGACGCCGTTTATTGTTTGTGTAATAGGTAATATTTAATGAGAAAATACACCATGCTCCATCAAGTCCTCGTTGACCTTGTTTCCATCCTTCATGACAAAACCAAGAACACAGTATGCAAGCTTTACTGCTTGGCACTACATAAATCATTTCGTACAAATAAAACACACAGGAGATGAAAGTCTATGACCTGCTAATAGATGGAGCTCAAGGTGGTTGAACAAGATCCACTGCTACCTCACCAATTGAATTCTTCCATTGCAAAATTCATCGCTAACGATGAATCGTTGTTATCAAAATCACAAGTTAACTCGTAAAATAATACATTCTTACGAGTTAACATATATTTACATGCAAATTAGACTAAAAGCTTGAAATTAGTAAAATTAGACTTGACTTGTACAAAATCGATAAAATAGTTAAAATTAGTAAAATTGGTCTAATTTTATGAGCTTACTAGATTTTTTATGAGTCAATCAAAATTGGATTTGACCTTAAAATATTTGTTGGCTTGTTTTACGAGATTAATCATATCTTTCAAACTATATATTGGATCTAGTTGGAATTTTACATGACAATACTAAACACATGCAAATATATTTTGATAATTTTTTCAAGTCAAATAGAGTTCAGAAACATATTATTTCAAAGAGTTAAAGTTACCAGACAAATCTTGTTAAATCTATCAAAATAGATCTTGATGTATTGTTTTGAATATATTCAAAATTACAAATAAAAAAATTATTACGATTCTAGTGGCTAGAAAAACTATGGCTTTAAAAGTCATGGAGTTTTGGAGTTATCAAAGAAATATAAATTAAGAATCGATGGCCTTGAGGTTGTCATTATAGTAAACCAAGGGCCTACATCGCTGGATGACTTGCTGTGGTGTGGATTATAATATGGTCCGCGACACTGTCGATGCCGATTGGGAAGCAACAAAAGTTTTTGGCAGGTACATTGCCAATTTAAGGCACAGATTCTCTAACAAAATTCGAAGTAAATTAATCAACTAATGGTGTTAGAATGATAAGAGTTTGAGATAAAATTGTTTTTTTTTTTAATGATCTCAGGTTTAAGTTATGTGATTATTAATATAATAGTCAATGAAAATTTACACGATCATTAACTTTAAAATCTGTAAAATTAATCAAATTACACGCAAGTTAGACTAACACACATATTAATAAAACAAAAAATAGAAAATACGAAGTAATGCTGTTTTTGGTAGTGACAATTTCAGCCACTGGTTTTGCTCATACAAACTACAGTTATGTGATGCTGTTTTAAGGAATAGTGACCAAGCAATCTGAAGTAGATTGGTGACCGACCAATCAATGTTGCTGTCAAGTTGAATAGTCAATCTCAGCCACTGATAATGCTGCTGTTTTTGGAATCAGCAACCGAGAAAAGTAAATAAATAGGCTGGAAAATCAACGCTCGTATCCACTCCAGGACCAAGCAATGCTTAGGTTGAATATCACGAATTTCATAATCTAAAACCAACAAGGTTAAGAGTTAAGGAAGAATTCAGCAGGACAATGGCTAAGTACAGGTATTGTTCTTCTTGAAACAGAAATATAGATGAGCAGCAGCAATTTTTACACAAATAACATGAGATAAAAACACAAACACTTCATTAAGACAGAGTTTTACTTCAGAAAAGCTCAAACTGTGACAAAATATGATCCCATTTTGGATCACTTTCATTTCCATTGTTGTCCTAAGACTTCAGCTTCTTTTGTCCTATCACTACAGTATATGCTGCATATATATATATTATAAAAACGTATGAAATCCACTGCTTGTTGATAGATTTCAGAACATGCCAGCTTGCGTTTTCCTCACCTGACAGAGAAAACCAAGAAAAAGATCCATAGGATCATGAAGGACGACCTGAATTGCGGTTCCGGCAAGGTCTTGACAAGGAAAATTTCCCAGTGCAAGAAAACGACCTCCTCAATGAACTTGGACCTATTTGGAAAGTCCTCCCAAAAGAAGATGTAGCCATGGATTTCATCAAGTTCTGATTTCCACCACCTCTGTTCTGAACACTTTCTCCGATGGATCCATTCCCTCCGCCTGCCCTCCTGGTACCTGAATTCCTATCAGATTCCACTGCAGGATGAATATCAGCAAGAGCCTGAATTATCTTGAAAGCTGACAAAGAATCTAAAGAAACTGATCTTCTCAGTGGCTGTATCCCATCCTCCTCTTCATTCAAATTCTCACCCTGCAATTCACTTTCCTCCTGTGTTACAACCCTCGACCCACCATCTCCACCTTCCATCTCTCCACCAGATTCTCGATCCTCCTCCAAAACTTCAGTCCTGGTTTCTTCTCCACTACTTGTATCATCAATATTAGCCTGCGATGGTGCTGTTATAGCTGTGCTGGTGACTATAGGAGCTCGACAGAGAGGGCAATTAGTATGGGATCTCAGCCAAGTATCTATACATGGGATATGAAAAGCATGAGTACACTTTGGTAATAACCTAAGAGTCTCGTCATCTTGAAACTCATTCAAGCAAACAGAACATTCAGTATCTTCAACAAGACCATCGCCACTTTTATACTTGCAAACTGTGATAGAACCAATTACAGATGGCTGTAACCCTACTGTCCTGATGTACCATATTGGATGGTCAACTACAGGACCTTGATCTTCATCCACAAGATGATCACGGATCTCAATTCTTTCTTCTTCTCCTGCTTCTTCTTCTCGCTGTGCTGATCTCCTTCTTCTTGGTCTTATGAACCTGGCATAGATAGCGTAACAAGAAACAAGAACACAAGTTATAGCTGATAACAAAATCATTGCCAACGCAATCTTGCCAAGCTTTTTATGTGGCGAGGAGGCGACAGGAAAAAAGGATGAACAGTCTGAGTCACAGCCTTCTGGGTCTTCTCCCGATTTACATGCTTGGACACAATCATCGTAAGATGCGTACAGCAACCTTCTGTATTGCAGAGCCATTAAAAAAGATCACGGCGAGATAGAATTTTTGCAGAGAAAGAGAGGAACATCAAGAGAGGATGGGAAGATACAAAGTGAAACGATTGAAATGGTTTGGTTTGGCTTGGCAGAGAGATTATGCAAGTGGAGGGTCGCTTGCAGCCGCCTTGATTTGACAAAGTAGTGTAGAGGATAATAGAATATTGGCCTTTCCATTCTTTTGACTATTCTTTTATGAAATCCTTTACTCTTTTGTTTTTGTTTTTGTTTTATCATAGCTTACACAATTTATTAAAGAAGATTTATTGCTCACCAACTTTTTAATTATTAATCAAGTTCACTTATTTTTTATATTTACCAATAAGTATACAAACTTTTAGGATCATGCAATCGAGTGTTGTTTTTTCTCTTTGATAAAAAATAATAATTTCAGAGGTTTGATTTCTTTAGTGATTGTTTTATATTTTATTATCTAATTCAAGGACTATCTTTTATGGTCCACTGATAAATAAATAAAAGGAAAAAAGTCGGTGTATCTACTGATAAAAAGAAAAAAATCGGTGCCCTTATTATAAAAAAGAAAACCAACAACTTCTAGTGGAATTTACTGATAATTAATTGAGAAGCGTGGCAGATTATCATTGGGCAGACAATTTCTTCGATGAAATTTACCCAGTGGAAAAGTACACGCATTGAAAGAGAGAGAAAAAGGGGTTCAAATCCTTTTTTAAGTAGATTTCCTGAAATTATGCTGCTATTTTTGTTAAATTTGGGTTTGGACTCTTTAAAAATATTTATTCCATTATATTTTAAATTATTTTTATTGTTTTTTCAGATTATTTTGATGTATTTATATTAAAAATAAATTTAAAAAAATCATTTCAATATGTTATAAGAGAAAAAAAAACATTTTAAAAAATAACTTATATTAAAATACCATTCAAGCTCTAAACCAAATAAATAAATAAATTGTTTATTGATTATTCAAGCTATATTATCATAATAATAAAACTTTACTTGTGGATTACATATTTGTAAGATTTTTCTCATTTAAAAATATTTTGAAAAAAATAATAATTAAAGGTTAATTTATTGACCGGATTATACTAATTAATCCTCCGCTATTAGCCTATGTTTTTAACAAGGGTGCGATACCTTTCTTGATCTCGGTTTCTTGGTTATATTTATGTTCCAACTCTGTTGATGAAGCATCTTACAATTTGATATTATTGTTGCCGTTTTATCAGACAATTTAAAATAATTTAATTTTGTTGCTGTTTTATCAGACAATTCTTATTATATATAGTCATGAAGTAGAGATAAAGAAAGTATTCACAAATATGTTTCGTGATTTTCATGGGCAACTCCTACTTATTTATTATTTTCACACAATAAAGTACATAACTACATTTTTTTCAAAAAAAAGGAGAAAAGTTTCTATGCCTCGAGATACAAATTTGATTCATTATTGTCATGTGAATGTAATTAATTATGTGTGTATATATATAAATAATTAAATATATTAATTAAAAAAATAGATCAAATTCAAAAATAAAATTATTGTACAATTTAATCTAAAAAAAGATACAATAAAATATATTTTTTGAACAAAATTATGAACATGTATAATATTAAGAGAATGTCATCATAAATCTCTTAAGGTTATTGCATTCTCTGATTGCTCTGAACTTTTAACATAATATATATAAATATATCAAGAGACTCCTTGTAAAATTTCATCTCAATCTAACAGTCAGATTAAGAAATATGATTGATATTGTTAAATTATTATTATTTTAAAAAACACTATTTGACCGAAACGAAACTGACGGAATGAAATTAGAACGTTGTGGCCAGTATTTGACCGAAAAATCTAGAACAGGTCAGAATTTAAACCGAGATAAAAACAATATTGTTTTATCTTATTTTTTTAATTGATATGAAACGTTTTAGTCATTTCAGCAACATTGGGGCTTCGGATAATCAATTACTTAAATTGTGGAAAAGTCTATCAAGAAATTTGATCGAATTCAATTTCGTATGTCCTTCAACGGTAAAGGTTGAAGTCAATAAATGTAGCTCACTGGTATTAGAGTTTCATTTTTCTTTTAAAAAAATAGAGTTTGAAGTTTGAACCTCTTCTATATATAAAAAAAAACCAAGAAAAATTGAATTTCTTTTGTTAATTATGATCTATTTTGTATCCCAATTAACGACTGATGTAATAAATAAATAAATAAACAGCCTCTCAACATCGTCTGCATGTTTTTAAAGTTATTTTTGCATGATAGTGTCTTCAATTTATACCTTTGTAGCCAGCCATCTTCTTCCTCGTCGTTAATTTTCCTTTTACCATAATTAAAATTTGATCAGGTTCTTTAAAAAAAGAAAGCTTAGATTTTTATATCAGTAAATTGTTGCTCAAAGAGTTCCAACAAGCTAATATGCTATCAACTTTCTCTCACGTTACGTCTCTATACATATTTTTCTTTAATTAAAAGTGCGGTTACGGCTATTTTTTAAAATATTTTTCATTTAGAATTATATTAAAATATTTTTTTTTATTTATTAAAAATTATTTTTAATATCAACCCATCCAAATAATTTAAAAATACAAAAAAAAAATCATTTAAAAAAAAAAAAACAATACAACCATCCCACCAAACAGCTTCAAACTCTTTCAGGAGATTAAGACAACGATATGCCTGCGCAGCCCCCAAACGGGCCCCAAGTGAGAGCTATTGCTGAATTATTCCAAAAATCAAATAAAAAACTGGATAAATACAATTGGACTTTTTTCTTTCGTTCAATGAGATGGGGCACGCAAGCTAGCCCCATACACTATAAATAGCTCACCATGTCTTGGTCTAAAGAATCATTTATACACAGACACAAACCCAACTCCTCATCGTTTCCCAGTTTCAAAAATTTGCAGAAATACATATACTTTACTCTTGTTTTAGCCATGTTGAGATTTACTGGAAGCTTGAGCTTTATATGGCTACTCATGGCCACATCCACAATGGCTCAAACCTGGCCTGCTGTTCTCGATGCAGACGGCCAGCCTCTCAGAAGTGGTGTAGAATACTACGTCCTTCCGGCTGCCACAGACACCGCTGGTGGCTTAACCCTCGTCAATCTTAACAATGGCTCGATTTGTCCACTCTTTGTCGGTCAAGAGCCTCTAGCACCCGTCGTGTCCAGCGGCGCCACCGTCATCTTCACACCACGGGTCACGGATACTGTTATAAGGGAGACGAGGGACTTCACCGTTGCGTTCACTGGTTTTACAATCTGTGCTCAGTCGACTGCATGGATGGTCGGCGAGAAGAATCCAGAGACAGGGAGGAGGTATATCTTGACTGGAATGAATCCTACTCCATCTTCCAACGCGTGGCACTTCAATATTGTGAAGAACGATCAAGGCCTGTACAATTTCCAGTGGTGTCCGAATTGCCTCACCGGAGTTTGTCCCAAGCCTCTGTGCGGCGATGCTGGGATCGTGGTTGAGAATGAGAGGAGGTTGCTGGTCTTGGATGGTCCATCCTTTCCTTTTATATTTAGAAGGGCATAGGTTGTTTGTAATGATCTCCATCTCTCAAGAATAATCGATGACATCTTGTCAATGTATAAGTATTTAAAATAATAAATGGAGATATGTAATTCTTGTGTCACTAAATATATACTTTTTTTATGCGAGAAACTTTATTTCTGAAAAGTGTATTTTATGAGTTAAGGTGAGCAAGTAAAATCTCAGATATCTTAAACTCTTATAAGGGATGTACCCCTTAATTCGAACTCGAGACTTAGCACGCAACTCGCAAGGGAATTCAGTTAAATATATACCTTGGCAATAGAGAGAGCCTTTACAATTAAGAAATGCAAGTGATGAAATTAATTTAAACAAAAAAAAAATCATCTCTCCTACTAGTATATATACACATGTATATCTAAATCTCTTTTTTTAAAATAATATTTCTATCATTAATTTTATTGTTTTATGAGGGCTGAGACTGTTGTACATGATTGCTGATCATATATAAATTCATCTCCAAATTTCAATCGTTGCACAGATATAAAAAGGACCAGATTGCACAAGCTTGTCTTGTTTGGGATCGGTTTTCCAACAGCCATGAAATCATATTAAAAGTGCAGTATATGCCAGTACTGCTATTTCTCAATTATAATTTAAAGTTGAAATGACTTGGATAAAGTATAAACATCAGATTTCACAACTCCTCATAAACTGGAAGCGCACATTAATTCTCTTAGTTGGTCCCTGAACTATAAGAATTTTCAATTAGCTCCCCAAATTATTAGAATTTCATCAAATGGTCTCCATGTCCATATCTATTTATTCCTCTCATATGGATTTTACACCTTATACTATAGTTTGGTATTCTTTATTGATTTCTTGCTTCTTAATTGTTTTTTATCTCAATTCGGTACCTAAAGTCTTTAAACATTTTCTCTACAAATCATGTATATTTTTTCCAGGGAGCTTGACATGTTTTTTTTTTTCGAACTAATTTGTGAGAGTTTGGACAAGAATTCAAATTTGATTTTTTGAATACTTTGGGTCCAAATAGAAACAAAATCTTTTAGAAGTCAATTGGGTTTCTTTTTAATTTATTAGAATTCAGTGCATATCTTCTAGTTTTCCCTTCGATAAATTTCTCAAAAATTAAGTTATCTTTAAAGTTATTTTGAGAACTCATCTCAGTGTGGAAAGGGCTATATTAAAGTAAATAAAACAAAGCCTTTCATGTTTAAAAGGGCATATTATCCTCAGCAAATTGTACTGTCGTTGCAATACTGGTAAATAAATGGAGATCTTTCCTTCCTTGTGTCCTTTTGAATTGTTTGTTTGAGCATCGAGAGTCAATGTTCTTAGTTTTTCAAAATTGAAGGATTAGAATTGAAAAAAATAAAAGTTTGCATACTAATATTACTATCTAATCAATGAGAAAACAGTACTACAAGGGAAACGAATCAGTTCTTTTGCCATTTCGTGAGGAGGATGGGAAAATATACTATAATCAATTGCTCCTCTTCCAAATCCATCGAAAGAAGTTCATACCCAAGTACAAACCCCCTATTGACTTTTGTGATGGATTTCTTGTAAGAACAAATACGTGTCATTGCCTAATTGGCTGGTATTTCGTAAACTAACACATTTAGCCAACGTAGCAAATTAAATATCATCAATGGCGGTGCGATTGATTAGGATAGACAAATGGACTTTTCGTTGCCGTGCTTACATTGTGATATATCCTGTAGAAAAGCCGCACGCCTGCCTTTGCCAAATTTATTATAAAAACCTGGCTCCCATGGATAGACCACAAAGTGCAAAGACATTACAGTAACACCATTTCTCATCAAGTTTAAGCTTCATAATTAAGCTCATCCAATTTAAATTTTGTTGTTAGAAAAAGGCAACCATGTTGAGGTTGATCAGCGTTTTGAGCCTCATTTGTCTGCTGATGGCTACATCATGCATGGCTCAGGGCCCTCCTGTGCTCGATACCGATGGAAACCCTGTTACAAGAGGGGTAGAGTACTACGTAAACCCTGCTGTAACCGATGTTGCTGGTGGGTTAACCCTAGTGGCTCGCAATGGATCTTGTCCATCTTATGTTGGTCAGGTGCCGATTGGACCTGGAATTGTTCGAGGCCTTCCCGTCATCTTCAACCCGATAAATCCTGGAGACACTGTCATCACTGAGAATACTCAATTCACTGCTGCATTTTCAGCTGCTTCGACTTGTGTTCGAGATACTGCATGGGGTATTGGTGAGGAAGACCCAGAGACGACAAGCAGACTTATTGTGATCGGAGGTGGTGAGCCGGCCATCTTTGGTATCAGCCCTTATCAGGCACCAGGTCCCTATACTTTTGGCTACTGCCCGCCATGCAACACTCCTCCGCGTTGTGGCAGGCCAAGATGTGGGACCGCAGGTATTCTGGAACAGAATGGAACAAGGTTCTTAACCATAGATGGTCCTGCATTTCCCTTCAGCTTTACAAGGGCTTAATGTAGATGACAATCTTGCATTGTAATAGTACAAATAAATCATTTCATATCTAGAAGGGCTTACGTTATTCTCCCTAGAAGAATAAGTGCATTGGTGCCATTGTAATACCAGGAAATAAATGGAGTGCTATAAACTTTATATAATCGAATGTTAAATTCATATGGCAACGGAAATTTAGATTATAATATATTTTATATAATCGAATCCTAAATTTACATAGTAGCGGAAATTTAGATTATAAATAACTCTATCTATTTTTGCTCAAGCTCCGAAAAATTCTCAATGCAGCAGCAGTAGCATAACTTCAAAATAATAAAAAAAAATTAAGAGAAATCTTCTGATCAATGTCTACCATTAGTCGTAGATGGAGTACATAGACTATTATTTATAGGTATATCATGACTCCTCTTATCAATTTATTAGCTAATTTTCTCCTCCAATCAAGGAGAAAATTAGGCAATTGATCCCCATGATCAATCAATAAATCCCTATGATCAATCTCCATGATTATGAGTTTGAATGAACAAGAATATAAATGTGTCATGCGGAGCATAATGGTAATTTCTAACATGAAGTCTTTCTTGATGCTTAAAATTCAATATATATATATATATATACACACACACCCACCTTTGGCGAAATAATTAAAGAAACAGAAGTTAAAATGCAAGCACCATAACAACAGCAACAACAAAAATACCTTTCTAATGGTTTGGCAAAAGAAGAGTCATCAACATTCTATTCTAATGGTAGATACCATGAAATGAGAGGGTTAGAACACTTAATCATATGCTGAAATTAATAAATTATAGTACTTTAATTAAAAACAGAATGGCTTATTCGATTTAGTTATCTATCTTTGCTGTTGTGCTTTAATAAAATTATTATCTTTACGGAATGGGAATTATTGCTCAACAAGTTCTCTCCAACAACAAACATTAAGAGTAGATATAAGTTTAGGGAACAAACGTTGGCAATCACCATTTTATAGGACATGTTAAGGGAAACATGTTTTTCTTTTTAGGAAACGTGAGAGAATATAAATTATATAGTTATTCTTTGGTTAGACGTGTAATCTGAATGTTAAAAATAATAATATAAATTATAGCTAGAGTTATTATTTAATAATTTAAGTTTTTTGGTGAGATAATTTTATAATATGATATTAGAGCTTTATTGACCTGATACTTACGAGTTCGAATCTTATCTTCTTTATTTTATTTGATAAAAATTAATAACAATATAGTGTAGATCTGTGTACAAGTTTCAAGCCCAAATAATTTTCACTTGAATAGGTATATTAAACAATAATATAAATTATATCTCAAAATATCATCTAATAAATTAAGATTTTAAATAAGATAATTTTATTTGTTAACTGTCGCAAGAACATAAAAAGTTGAGCACGTATTCCTTGTTTTCTGATAACTTCTAGCAGCAAAGCTAGTCACCGTTCAAAATGAACTGTATGCACCAACCAACCCTTGTTTTATTGTCTTTAATTAATTAATAGGATAATTAAGACAAAACGATATGCACCAACCAGCCCTTGTTTTATTGTCTTTAATTAATTAATTGGATAATTAAGACAAAACGATATGCACCAACCAACCCTTGTTTTATTGTCTTTAATAATTAATTGGATAATTAAGACAAAATGGGCTTTTCTCTAGCATATCCACACACGTGATTGAAATTAGACGAATTTTTGGGAAATTCAATTGCTTTAATCGTGTGTATAGACTAGATCAGATTTGGTCAAACTGAACATTCAAATCCTTTATGAATTCGATCATTAATTTCTGAATTGTATATTTTCTTCTCTTTTTCCCCCAAAAATCTCCAACTACGTGACGGAGTTAATAATGACTTTCTAGGTGCTAGTATTTTCCTGATACTATTACTAAAAGATATGACTTAATGATAAATAATTTGTGATTTATACAGTAAATTTTGAGTGTGGGTCAAGATATATATTCTTTATAAGAGTATAAAACAGTCAGAATTTTATTCATTTATTTGAATTATTAAAATATATTTTTCAATCCAAAAACTTTTTTTTCTGCTAACTAGTTCTTGATAATTACCGGTTGTGAATGGGATTTTTCCTCCCTCGATTACTTGCTCCAACAGATCTCTTCGTAATTAGTCCGCCCAAGAGAAGAGACAATATTTCAAAGCTTACAATCCAGCTCATGCCATTTTCATGGTCTTACACTCCCCCTCGAGTTAATTTTTAATTAAATATTATTCTTAAAATTCAACCTTTTCCGGCTATGAACGAAAGTTCTAACCTGAATCTGATCCTAGGTCAAGAGAAATCTGATTACAATATATTGAGAGATCATTCAACTTTAACTTCAATCCAACACATAATTATACCCTTATGGTACAAGTAATTAATTAATATTTAAAAAGATAACGCGTGCTCGTATTGCATGTGTTGAATATCATTGTGTATTTATTAAACTTATTTATTTTGGTGTTAAGAAAATAAAAATCAATAGTATTTATTAAGTGCACCAAGTAAGTAAATATTTAAAATAGATAATATTATAATAATTTGTAATTATTAAATAACTTTATTGCATGTTTGGTAGTGTGATTGAAGTTGTTTATAAAAGTGTTTTTTATTCAGAAATATATTAAAATAATATTTTTTTAAATTGTTTTTGATATCAGCAATCTAAATACATTAATTTTTTAAATTAAAAAAAAAATTAAAAAAATATTTTTAAAAGATAATGCCAAACAACTTGTAAGTGTATTAAAGACACCGTTTGCTCGATTCATTAGATGATAATGTAACATGTGGGAATGGATAATTACCCAAGGATTTTTTTTGTTGCCGAGCCGTAATAGAGAAATGTGGTACGTCAGCCGATTGTGATTATTTTTAAAAATATTTTTTTATTAAAATAATATTTTTTATTTTTAAAAAATTATTTTTAACATTAGAAAATAATTATTAAAAAAATTAATTTAAAATAAAAAAGAAAAACTAAAAAACTTTCAAAAATTTTTAAATATTTTTAAAATACAATACCAAATATGGATAGCAAATCTCAAAAGACATTCCTGACATTTTCACACCTTGTTTGTGTCGCAGATACTATTATGACGAAAAGGGTGTTTGAGAAGTTTGAAAAAAAATATATTTTTTTTATTTTTAATTTAAAAGAAAATTATAGTGTTTTTAGATATTTTGATGTGCTGATATAAAAAATAATATAAAAATAAATAAATTATTTTGATGTATTTTTTTTAAAAAAAAAACTTCAAAAACCAACTAATCATATTCCAAGAACCACATTCCCAAAGAATGAGAATGCATTTTCATCGTTGCATTCTCAGGAGCCACGACGTCGTGTGTGCAATCTACTGCATGGATGGTAGGTGAGGAGAATCATCAATCAAGAGATGAGGAGGAGATATATTGTCACCGGAATGCAGCCTGAATTGGAAATCGGGAAAAAAGTATATACGTTTAAAAGGCTTTCGTGTAGCCTATTATTTTATTTTTATTCGCAGAAGAAATTCAATCACCCACCTGAAGTAAACGGTTTTCATGGATTTTTTTAGCGACTTTTGTATAAGGTTTTTTTTTTTTTTTTTAAACTATTTTTAATGAAATTGTATAAGGAATCTCATAACCGATAATGATCAAAATATACCATCCAAGTCTAAAAATAAAAATAAAGTTTATATTTTACATTATATTTCAAAAACATTTTTGAAACAAAAAAAAAATTATTTTTATTTTTTTCTTTTAATTAATAATTTTAGTATTCTTAGAACATTTTCATGGGTTTATATCAAAAATAATATTAAAAATAAAAAAATAATTTCAAGTGTGACAAATGTTTTTCAAGTGTTTTTTGTTTAGAAATTTATTAAAATAATTCTTTTATTTTTTTAAAAAAATATTTTTAATAGCATCATAATAAAACAATATATATATATATATATATATATATATATATATATATATATCATTTAACAATATTAATTATAAATTTGCATTCGTAATTTATATTAATTTGTTTCATATTGGTTTATCATAATATTATGATCCGAATCATAATTTTGATAAATTAATCTGTTTGATCCAATATATTATTTTTTAATAATTAAAAAAATATATCACTCAATATATCAATATTTTAAAATTTGAATATTTTATTTACGTTAAAAATCTAATACGAGTTTCTCTCCCATATATATGTGTGTGTGTGTGTATGAGAGAGGGAAATACTTCAGGAGAGTCCTCCTTAATCGCCTATTTGTAATGCTGTATTGCCTAATTTGGGAAAACATGATGATGCAAACTCTTCTATTTTGGTTATGTGATCCTTCATTTCTTTGATGGCTACAACATTGACCACTCTGACTAGAAAAATAATCAACAGCTAGGCCAATGCATGTTCTTCTCTTCCGAGAAATCTTAGTTTCACCCTCTCCTTCGAAACAAGAGAGAGAGAGAGAGGGTATGATCTAACAGAGCAATGTTACAGCCAACAAATTAGATATCTCGGATTCTAGCTGGTTATGCCGGCCTTCTCGAAATTCCCTCCTCATCAATATCCTTAATTTGTTTCGGTTCTGCTGGAATCGCCATGGTTGAATTATCTGGATATTTAGTAAAGGGTCCCATGGATGAACTCGAAGCATGTTACTTCGTGAATCAAACTGGTGGCAATTATTTTCAAAGCACAAGTGCTTTGACCTCATCCCTCCCCCTCTTTGCCCTCCAACTATCGGCTGTCCTATTCACCACTCGCCTTCTCCTCTTGATCCTCCGCCCTCTGCGACAACCCAGCATCGTTTCTCTTATAATTGTAAGCGTCAAGCTTGTTTCATGCTTCATTTTGTATGCCGATTATTAATGTTAATTGCTGTTTCGTTGTTCATTTTGTCTGCCGATTTGTTAACGTTGATTGCTCTTTTAACCTTTTTCGGGGATGTTTGGGAGTGCTTTTAGGAAACACTTTTGAATTTTTATTTTAAATTAAAAAAATATATATTTTCAGATTATTTTGATATGCTGATATCAAAAATGATTTTTAAAAAATAAAAAATATTATTTTAATGTATTTCTAAATGAAATATATTTTAAAAAACAATCTCAATCACACTCCTAAACAGTTATGAACTCATGCTAATACAATGATTCATAAATATACATATCAAAACTTATGGAAAAACGATGTTTTGATTTTAACTAAAAGGATATCAATGGATCAATTTCATGCATCATGAACTACAAGTCCCTTAAAAAGGATTTGTCATATTTTTATGTGTGTGTGTGTGTGTGTATGTATGTATGTATGTATGTATGTATGTATAGGCTGCAAGCAAATTCAATATATAGGGATAATTGATGTTATTAATTATATGCTCGATTGTGAATGCACAGGCTGGGGTGGTGCTAGGCCCGTCAGTACTTGGAGCTACCCCCTTTTTTTTGGATCACGTCCTTCCTTTTAAAGCTGTCAAGGTGCTGGAAACATTTGCAAACTTGGCACTCGTTTACTATATGTTCCTATTCGGGTTAGAAATGGACATAAACCCCATCATGAACAGTGGATCGGTGGCGATTTGGATCGCCGTTTCTGGAATTCTGATCCCACTTGGATTCGGGTTTGGCTTATTTTATCTACTTCAACTGTTAGATATGAATGCAAAGGAGATCAACGGCTTTAAGGGCTCCATTTTCTGGGCCATTACTCTCACTGCTACCAACTTCCCTGACGTTACGCAGGTTCTCACCGACGTCAAGCTCCTCCGCACCGATATGGGAAGATTGGCCATGTCTTCAGCTGTTAGCAGTGACTTCTTTTCTTGGATTCTTCTCGTACTTGCAATGTCATTGCTCAACTCTCACCCATATTATGTTCTTCCATCTATCCTTGCTTTCGTTCTGCTTTGTGTTTTTGTGATCCGTCCAGCAATCTCGAAGATAGCAAACCATGTTGTCAAAGGAGACGACTTCACTGACCAGCATATATGGTTTATTTTGGGCTGGATTGTGTTTTTCGGATTCATCACTGATGTTTTTGGTTTGCATTCTATGGTCGGTGGTTTCATGTTAGGGGTTATTATGCCTCGTCGAGATGCTATCAGAATGAAACTAATGGAAAGGCTCGATGATTTTGTCTCTGGGATTTTGATGCCCCTCTTCTTCCTAACCTCGGGGATCCGAACTGATGCTGGTTTTATGCTGAAAGAAACTCCATGGTACGCAGTATTAGCAATCATATTTCTCAGTTTCGGAGCAAAGATTCTGAGCACAATGCTCGTCTTTCTATTCCACAACAAGCCAATGGAGGATGGTTTTGCTCTCGGAGTAATAATGAACACTAAAGGAGTTCTGTCGATCATTATCGTAAATGCCGGCCGGAATATTAAGGTATGAACTATGCTTGTTCTGCAGAATTCATATTTCCTGGATAGTATAGGACATCAGGAATTTCTTAATTACAGTAATTAACGAGAGATCATCTCTTTTCTCAGGTTCTAAACAACCAAACATTTACCTTGATGGTGTTTTCAGCGTTGGCCATGACTTGCATGGTGGAGCCATTAATTGCTGCCATATATAAGCCTAGAAACAAATTGCTCAGATACAAGAACAGGACCATTGAGAGTGTACTGGAAAATGGTGTAGAATTTAAAATCCTTGCATGTGTTCTTTCAAATCGCGATGCCCCGTGCATGATTAGCCTCCTTGAAGCCTCCAATGCCGGCCCAGACATCCCTATCTGTGTCGTTGCCGTCCACCTGGTAGAGCTCACCGGCCGGAATACGGCGATGCTAATTGTTCATGACCAGTCCATGACAAGCAAGAGCAATCCTATCCGAGCAAAATCAGAATCGGACCAGATTATCGCTGCTTTTAAATCATACGAGAAGAGAAACCGAGATGTATCGGTTAAAACAATCACTGCAATTTCACCTTATGAGAATATGCACGAGGACATTTGCAGCCTTGCATTGGACACGCGAGTTTCCCTCATCATCATACCATTCCAAACAGTACTCTTAACTGCAGACGGCCGAGTAGAGGATGCAAAATCAACTTTCCCAGCTATGAACCAATATGTGCTGGAAAATGCACCGTGTTCTGTGGGTCTACTGGTGGATCGTGGACTCGGTTCCGTCGTGCAAACAGGTCCCGCGAGGAACAGTTCTGGCTCAAAACGGCACCGAATTGCAATGATCTTCATCGGTGGCCCTGATGACAGGGAAGCACTGGCTTATGCGTGGCGAATGGCAGGCCATCCTGATCACGTAAGTTTGACGGTGCTTCGATTTCTTCCGGGCAGAGTAGCAGCAGAATCCGCTCCAGAACACAGCTCAAGCAGCCATGATGGTTTAGTCAGTTCCATGGCGATTCAGGAGAGGGAAAAGAGACTCGACGATGAGTATACATACGAGTTCATGTTCAAGACTCTTGACGACGAGTCCATTACTTACACAGAGAAAGTGGTGAATAATGGGGAAGAAACTCTTGCCGAAATTCGACGAAATGAAGCAGATTTTGATCTCTATATAGTCGGAAGAGGGGAGAAAACACGATCAGTGCTCACATCAGGGTTATCAGACTGGAATAGCTGTAAGGAATTGGGAACCATGGGAGATGCACTAGCTTCATCAAATTTCGCGTCGCATGCGTCAGTTCTTGTGATCCAACAATACGTACCCAAAAATTATATAGCAACCCCTTTTGGATTTTCAGCAAGTTATGGCTCAAAAAGTTGGCAGCCACTAATGTTTAGCGAACAGGTTCCCTTTGGAAATTCTACTAGCATTTCACACCATTATGTTTATGAACAAGACGAAGACGATGACGATGATTAAGATTACCTTGATTAGATTCTTTTTTATAATGTTGACAGATGTTGTAATATTGAAGGCCTCTGACCCAGGTGCTTTCTCCATTGCAATATCTGAGACTCATTTCCTCCTCTTTAACCTAGCTTTCATCTCTTGAGAAATGTAGATAAGAATCCCATAAATATGAATCCTAGAAATTCGTAAATCGCTAGATAAATGTGAAAAGTTTTTTCCTTGAAGAATAAATATATGGTATGAGCATACCTCAAAGGAAGTGAGTGAGTGTTCTTCATCGTTTTTCATTCATAAATATTGAGTTTCGTCGTCTCAATTTAGTGTCTATTTCGAAGTTAGGTTAAGGTTATTTTTTAAAATATTTTTTATTTAGAAATGCATCAAAATGATATATTTTTTATTTTTTAAAATTTATTTTTGACATTAACACATAAAAATGATCTAAAAACACCAAAAAAAATTAATTTAAAATAAAAAAATCAAAATAATTTTTTTCAAATCTTCTCAAAAATATTTTTGAAACGCAGTATTAAACAGGATCTTAGCGGTGATTAACTTCAGCTTCATCCTCTTCAAAATCTCCTTGCCCTCAAAGATTTGTTCTAACTTGTACAATTAATCTAACATGTATAATTTTAATTGATATCTAATGAATATTAGTTGGTTTTTGCTGGGCAGTTTATTCAGAATCCAACTGAATGGGAAACAAAAAAGTTCGAACTTATTGAGACCCTTGTTCTCTTACTCGGTAGGCTACATATTCCTCATGCTCTATATGCACAGTTCTCAGACACTACATTCTCAATATTTCAAATCTACTAAATCTTGTCTGAACAGGATTGCTGGTGCAGATGTTCACGATCAGCACTGTAATTTCCCTCATTAGTAACATGTCTCCTCCCAAGAAAGCTTAACAATTTACTGTAACTTCAGAATCACTGCCCATGTCCATGGCTGATAGAGCATAATCTGACTGACTGCATTGTTTCCGTTTGGTTTGTATCTTTTTTGTGCACCAGAAAATTTATAGTTAAATGAAGAGAGTTTTGGATTAATGATTTGCCGGACAAGAGATCTTTGACTATAACTATTAGTTGATGACACTTTCATTATTTTATGTCTCCTATATGTCAGGGATAGACGAGTAACGACTGGTTAATTGAAGGATAAATACATTTTATATGCTGCTGCAGTCAAGATTGAATGGGAAAATTGCAGTTATTGTATTTTCTGCATTTTATAACTTCTTAATATCAGAATATCTTAATATTGTATAGGATAAATACATTAATATCAGAATATCAGCTTAGCCAGAGTTTTACTTGCTTATTTGGATCTATAAAGTATGTTTTTCGGAGAGTCATATTCAAAAAACAATTATTAGAATATCTTAAGATCGCCTAAAAAAGGAATCTAATATCATGTATAAACATGCTCACTCAACAATGTTACAATTAATTTATTTTTAAATAAAAAACACTTAAAAAAAACTCAACTATACTACCACAGATAGTAGAGGATAGGTAATTTATTAAAAATAAAAACGTCAGTTCTCAGCCAGGATTATGACAAGTCTCCAAAGTTTTTTTTTAGTAAAATGACTTGACAATATAGATGAATCAAACTCGGATAAATTTCATATATACACTGATGGGACATCAAGGACGACGACTTCAAAAAATCAAAAGTCGTGAACACCTCAATTAATCAATAAACTTCTCTACTTGGAAATCTCCTGCAAACTCAAAAATTCTATTCTAAAACCCAAAGTTTTCACGATATTCACCTCAATTAAAAAAGTTATCTTCTTTGTTCTTCTCTCTAAAATGGTTTTCAAGGTGGTTATGGATTTGTGATTATTTTCCTCGAGACCCAATAGATTTCTAACCAAACTCACAAGTTAATTTTATCATTATCCCAACTAAATGAGCTTTTTCAACTAATCACTATAAATTATTAGACTCTGATGCCAATTAGCTCAATGGAAACGAAGAATAATGAGATTTGTTACAAGTTAATACTCTTAAAGACTAATTACACCGTAACAATGGAAAGACATCAGATTATTTAATTTTATTTATTTATGTCATTGTTAAAATACAAGCTAAACAACCCTATTTATATTAGTTTTCGGCATAAAATTAAAAATAAAAAATAAAATTTCTAAGATAAATAATTCTTAAACTAAGGGAAACAAATTTCTCAACTAGATGGAAAAAACTGAATAAGAAAAAACAATTGAAGTTTTTGAACCGAATAAAAAAGAAAGAAATAAGAAAAAGCTATTGCATCACATATTCTTCGAGCAATTTTACATTTTAATTAGTGGTTTATATAAATAAATGAAAGTAGATAGTCGTGTGAATAGAAAACTATGGAGCGGACATATCACCTCTAGTTCGTATATATGTTGGGAAGAAGATTTTCATAATACCCTGATTAAGGTCGATAACATTAAAAAAATAACTTAAGATTCCATAAATAAATGGAAAGTATTTTCCTGACAAAATCTTATAGCAATTATTTATATAATTTACTCATTTATATAGATGAGTTAAAACAAATTATTATTATTTTTGTTCCGGCAGAAAATAGAGTTTTAGAAAGTGTATAAATAATTAAAGAGAAAAAAGAATTGGGCTAGAGCACCAAGCCTGTACGCATGCCTCTAGGATGCCAGGCCCGTTCCAAGGAAGAGGAAGCAAACGATGCTTTGCTTTCGTCTTCTCCTGTGCTCACTGAAAAGTCGTTCCTCGAACCCTTTTTTCCATGTAAAACTCCTTTTCTTTTCTTTTCTTTTCTTTTCTTTGCTTTTCTTTTCTTTTACCCTTTTCCGTTTGAATCCATCCAAAAACTCCATGAAATCCAAAGAAAGGTTCGAAACAAAAATTATTTTCCATTTTATATTTATTTTAAAAAAAAAGTGGATGAAAGGATTAAAATATTTTAAAATTCAAAACAGAAGGAATGACATGGTCCAAAAAAACGTGAATAATATACGTCGTAGAAAGATTGTATTAATTATCTCTTTAAGAATTTATCATTTTAGTGTTTTAGGGTTTACAAGCCAATTCGCCCGCCCCGTTGGGCTTTTTTATCTATATAAAAAATTAATTGATTTTATAAATATTGTATTTTGTTATTGTAATATTTAATTAGTAAAATTATAGTTGATAAAATCTATTAAAAATAGTTTTTTTCAATCAAAAAGTGATTGAATATTGTTATTTCTAAAAAACTTTTGATAAAATTTGTTAGAAAATTTGCTAAGAAGGTGAAATGATTTGTTAGAAATTTGTTGTCACGGATACTCTGGTTAAAAAAACACAAAAAAAGAAACCCGGTTAAAAAAAAAAAGATTTGGACACGACGGTTATTAAAATAAATAATGTGAAAAAAAGGTCACTGTTTATTAAAAGAATAAAAAAAGAGTATAAAATAGAAATTCAAATTCAAAGTCAAAGTTATATCTATAAGATTTATTAATCATATTATTATATTAAATGTATTCAAGAATACCGATATTAATTTTTTTTGCAAGAAATCGTAGGTCATTTTTTTCCTCTCTATATATATTTTTAGGCGATAATACTCAATAAATATTAAAACATATAATTAGTCTCATATACTTTATAGTGTAATCGAAATGGGAAGTGGGTCGTAGATTTTTTAATTGTAGATCATCCAGGTAAATTTGTAAACAAATATTTATGAGTTGCCTTTTTTCTCTTGTAATATTAGATCTGACACATTTTAAATAATAATATTATAAATTGTTTTTAGAAAGAAACCTAAATATTTTGCATGCTATAATTACTTATTTGTCGTCTATAAAAACAGTGTAATCGAAACGGGAAGTGACTAGAATATTTTTTAATTGTAGATAATTTAGGTAAATTTGTTCTTTTTTTTAGTTGTAATTTTTGCCCAGTAATATTAGATACTAAATATTAAAAACCAAAATATTATAAATATTTTTTAAGAAATAAACTTTAAAAAATAGATCACAAAATTAAAATTCAAAGACAATTTTTTTTTATTTTTTATAAGATTTATTGCTTGTATTATTATATTAAATGTATTTAAAAATACTGATATTAATTTTTTTTCTTAAGAAAATCCTAGATAATTTTTTTCTCTATATATACATTCATAGGCGATAATATTCAATAAATATTAAAACATATAATTAGTTTAACATACTTTAATTTGACATAAATATACAAATTATATAATGAATTTGACATACTTTAAATAATACATGTAATTTTAAGAACAAAATTGAAGCAAATCCAAACATTCAAATTAAATAATTGAAAACATAACATGAAATTAAAAGAAATGGGACCGAAATGAAACTAAAATCCATAATTTAATTGCATAGAAGGATAAAATTGAAAGAAATAAAACTTTGGGACCAAAAATATTAAGGATTTATAATAAATTTGCATGGAAGGATCAAATTGAAATCCATCAAAACTTTGATACCAAAAATATTAAAAATTCCATCCCAATCCGAAAAATTAAAAGAATGAGGACCAAATTGAAAGTCCAATATATAATCAATTGCAATTGAAGGACGCGATTGAATCAAATCAAAACCTATATAATAGCATTAAGGGCAAGAAAACCAAATTATAACGTTCAGGGACTGAAATGAACTTTGATAAAAAATAGCTTAGCTGACATCATCTGGCGCAGGCAGGAGAGAGAAATTGGGGGGCAAAATTCAAACGACCATTGACACGTCCCCGGACATCATAGTGTTACACGCGCCACCCCGGGTGGAAGAGAACATGCCTGAAAATCATTCTAGACGCTGGTTGGTCATTTTTCGACGCCGTAGGACGCCGCACGCGCTGTCCGAAGAACACATTAGCGGTGCAACGAACGGCGCGCCCGGAGACGCGCCAGCAGATGTCAGCGGAAAATAAAAAAAAAATATTGGCTAATTACCGTGAAGCCCCTCCCCCAGGCCTGCTTTTTGTCCTTTTTCAAGGGACTAAACCGTTAATCCACTGTACAAAGAAATATTAAAAAATAAAAAACTATGTCGGACCAACCGGACCGGACTGGGCCGGGAATGGTCAATGACCGTCCAGCCCTTGAAACCGGCGGCGGTTTTTGTCGTTTTCGGGGGGGGGGCTTTTTGGTTAATACACTGTTGAAAGAAAAAAAAAAAGGCAGACGTGCGCCGCGATGCATCGGAGCAAATTGCCAGTGAATAGTGACGATGAGTCACCGGCTACAGTAGAAAACCGAGCTCTTTTAGCTCTTTAGGTAATTTAACACATAAAATTATTTTATATGTATTTATCATTTCAAATTATTTTTTAATTTAGAGATTTTGGCGTTGGCTTGCGAAGACCGAACTCCTATAATATTTGATTTCATGCTGTAAAAAAATATGAAGAAATGTATTGTGAGAGAGCTGAACAACAATAAAATAAAAAACACTTTAAAAAAACTCAACTATACTACCACAGTTAGTAGAGTATAGGTAATTTATTAAAAATAAAAAAGTCAATTCTCAGCGGATTATGACAAGTCTCCAAAGTTTTTTTTAATAAAAAGACTTGACAATATAGATGAATCAAACTCGAATAAAATTTCATATATACACTAATGGGACATCAAGGACGACGACATGGAATAATCAAAAGTCATGAAGATGATGAAGTGGGGTCACTTCCTGTTTTTCCACACCATCCCACTAGTGTTGTATTTTTGAAATGTTTTTGAAAAAAATTAAAATTTATTTATTTTTATTCTGTATTTTAAATTAAAAAAATTAATGTGTTTAGATCATTTATATCAAAAATATTTTTAAAAAATAAAAATAATAATAATTTAATGTATTTTAAAATAAAAAACACTTTTAAAAAAAACTCAACTATACTACCACAGATAGTAGAGTATAGGTAATTTATTAAGAATAAAAAAGTCAGTTCTCAGCCTGGATTATGACAAGTCTCCAAAGTTTTTTTTTTAATAAAAAGACTTGACAATATAGATGAATCAAACTCGGATAAATTTCATATATACACTGATGGGACATCAAGGACGACGACTTCGAATAATCAAAAGTCATGAACACAATGAAGTGGGGGCATTTCCTGTTTTTCCACACCATCCCACTAGTGTTGTATTTTTGAAATGTTTTTGAAAAAAAATTAAAATTTATTTATTTTTATTCTGTATTTTAAATAAAAAAAAATGATGTTTTTAGATCATTTATATCAAAAATATTTTTAAAAAATAAAAAATAATAATTTAAAGTATTTTTAAATAAAAAACACTTAAAAAAACTAAACTATACTACCACAGTTAGTAGAATATAGGTAATTTATTAAAAATAATAAAAGTCAGTTCTCACCCCGGATTATGACAAGTCTCCAAAGTTTTTTTTTAATAAAAAGACTTGACAATATAGATGAATCAAACTCGGATAAATTTATACACTGGTGGGACATCAAGCACGACAACTTCGAATAATCAAAAGTCATGAACACGATGAAACGGGGGCACTTCCTGATTTTCCACACCATCTCACTAGTGTTGTATTTTTGAAATGTTTTTGAAAAAAATTAAAATTTATTTATTTTTATTATGTATTTTAAATTAAAAAGATTGATGTTTTTAGATCATTTTTATCAAAAATATTTTTTAAAAAAAAAATTAATTTATTTTTAAATAAAAAACACTTTAAAAGAACTCAACTATCCTACCACAGATAGTAGAGGATTTGTAATTTATTAAAAATAAAAACGTCAGTTCTCAACCCGGATTATGACAAGTCTCCAAAGTTTTTTTTTTAGTAAAATGACTTGACAATATAGATGAATCAAACTCTGATAAATTTCATATATACACTGATGGGACATCAAGGACGACAACTTCGAATAATCAAAAGTCATGAACACGATGAAACGGGGGCACTTCCTGATTTTCCACACCATCTCACTAGTGTTGTATTTTTGAAATGTTTTTGAAAAAAAATAAAATTTATTTATTTTTATTATGTATTTTAAATTAAAAAGATTGATGTTTTTAGATCATTTTTATCAAAAAAAAAATTTTAAAAAAAATTAATTTATTTTTAAATAAAAAACACTTTAAAAAAACTCAACTATACTACCACAGATAGTAGAGGATTTGTAATTTATTAAAAATAAAAACGCCAGTTCTCAACCCGGATTATGACAAGTCTCCAAAGTTTTTTTTTTAGTAAAATGACTTGACAATATAGATGAATCAAACTCTGATAAATTTCATATATACACTGATGGGACATCAAGGACGACAACTTCGAATAATCAAAAGTCATGAACACCTCAATTAATCAATAAACTTCTCTACTTGGAAATCTCCTGCAAACTCAAAAATTCTATTCTAAAACCCAAAGTTTTCACGATATTCACCTCAATTAAAAAAGTTATCTTCTTTGTTCTTCTCTCTAAAATGGTTTTCAAGGTGGTTATGGATTTGTGATTATTTTCCTCGAGACCCAATAGATTTCTAACCAAACTCACAAGTTAATTTTATCATTATCCCCACTAAATGAGCTTTTTCAACTAATCACTATAAATTATTAGACTCTGATGCTAATTAGCTCAATGGAAACGAAGAATAATGAGATTTGTTGCAAGTTAATACTCTTAAAGACTAATTACACCGTAACAATAAAAAGACATCAGATTATTTAATTTTATTTATTTATGTCATTGTTAAAATACAAGCTAAACAACCCTATTTATATTAGTTTTCGGCTTAAAATTAAAAATAAAAAATAAAATTTCTAAGATAAATAATTCTTAAACTAAGGGAAACAAATTTCTCAACTAGATGGAAAAAACTGAATAAGAAAAAACAATTGAAGTTTTTGAACCGAATAAAAAAGAAAGAAATAAGAAAAAGCTATTGCATCACATATTCTTCGAGCAATTTTACATTTTAATTAGTGGTTTATATAAATAAATGAAAGTAGATAGTCGTGTGAATAGAAAACTATGGAGCGGACATATCACCTCTAGTTCTTATATATATGTTGGGAAGAAGATTTTCATAATACCCTGATTAAGGTCGATAACATTAAAAAAATAATTTAAGATTCCATAAATAAATGGAAAGTATTTTCCTTACAAAATCTTATAGCAATTATTTATTGAGTTTAAATTATAAAAATTTAAATGGAAAGTATTTTCCTTACAAAATCTTATAGCAATTATTTATTGAGTTTAAATTATAAAAATTTACTCATTTATATAGATGAGTTAAAACAAATTATTATTATTTTTGTTCCGGCAGAAAATAGAGTTTTAGAAAGTGTATAAATAATTAAAGAGAAAAAAGAATTGGGCTAGAGCACCAAGCCTGTACGCATGCCTCTAGGATGCCAGGCCCGTTCCAAGGAAGAGGAAGCAAACGATGCTTTGCTTTCGTCTTCTCCTGTGCTCACTGAAAAGTCGTTCCTCGAACCCTTTTTTCCATGTAAAACTCCTTTTCTTTTCTTTTCTTTTCTTTTCTTTGCTTTTCTTTTCTTTTACCCTTTTCCGTTTGAATCCATCCAAAAACTCCATGAAATCCAAAGAAAGGTTCGAAACAAAAATTATTTTCCATTTTATATTTATTTTAAAAAAAAAGTGGATGAAAGGATTAAAATATTTTAAAATTCAAAACAGAAGGAATGACATGGTCCAAAAAAACGTGAATAATATACGTCGTAGAAAGATTGTATTAATTATCTCTTTAAGAATTTATCATTTTAGTGTTTTAGGGTTTACAAGCCAATTCGCCCGCCCCGTTGGGCTTTTTTATCTATATAAAAAATTAATTGATTTTATAAATATTGTATTTTGTTATTGTAATATTTAATTAGTAAAATTATAGTTGATAAAATCTATTAAAAATAGTTTTTTTCAATCAAAAAGTGATTGAATATTGTTATTTCTAAAAAACTTTTGATAAAATTTGTTAGAAAATTTGCTAAGAAGGTGAAATGATTTGTTAGAAATTTGTTGTCACGGATACTCTGGTTAAAAAAACACAAAAAAAGAAACCCGGTTAAAAAAAAAAAGATTTGGACACGACGGTTATTAAAATAAATAATGTGAAAAAAAGGTCACTGTTTATTAAAAGAATAAAAAAAGAGTATAAAATAGAAATTCAAATTCAAAGTCAAAGTTATATCTATAAGATTTATTAATCATATTATTATATTAAATGTATTCAAGAATACCGATATTAATTTTTTTTGCAAGAAATCGTAGGTCATTTTTTTCCTCTCTATATATATTTTTAGGCGATAATACTCAATAAATATTAAAACATATAATTAGTCTCATATACTTTATAGTGTAATCGAAATGGGAAGTGGGTCGTAGATTTTTTAATTGTAGATCATCCAGGTAAATTTGTAAACAAATATTTATGAGTTGCCTTTTTTCTCTTGTAATATTAGATCTGACACATTTTAAATAATAATATTATAAATTGTTTTTAGAAAGAAACCTAAATATTTTGCATGCTATAATTACTTATTTGTCGTCTATAAAAACAGTGTAATCGAAACGGGAAGTGACTAGAATATTTTTTAATTGTAGATAATTTAGGTAAATTTGTTCTTTTTTTTAGTTGTAATTTTTGCCCAGTAATATTAGATACTAAATATTAAAAACCAAAATATTATAAATATTTTTTAAGAAATAAACTTTAAAAAATAGATCACAAAATTAAAATTCAAAGACAATTTTTTTTTATTTTTTATAAGATTTATTGCTTGTATTATTATATTAAATGTATTTAAAAATACTGATATTAATTTTTTTTCTTAAGAAAATCCTAGATAATTTTTTTCTCTATATATACATTCATAGGCGATAATATTCAATAAATATTAAAACATATAATTAGTTTAACATACTTTAATTTGACATAAATATACAAATTATATAATGAATTTGACATACTTTAAATAATACATGTAATTTTAAGAACAAAATTGAAGCAAATCCAAACATTCAAATTAAATAATTGAAAACATAACATGAAATTAAAAGAAATGGGACCGAAATGAAACTAAAATCCATAATTTAATTGCATAGAAGGATAAAATTGAAAGAAATAAAACTTTGGGACCAAAAATATTAAGGATTTATAATAAATTTGCATGGAAGGATCAAATTGAAATCCATCAAAACTTTGATACCAAAAATATTAAAAATTCCATCCCAATCCGAAAAATTAAAAGAATGAGGACCAAATTGAAAGTCCAATATATAATCAATTGCAATTGAAGGACGCGATTGAATCAAATCAAAACCTATATAATAGCATTAAGGGCAAGAAAACCAAATTATAACGTTCAGGGACTGAAATGAACTTTGATAAAAAATAGCTTAGCTGACATCATCTGGCGCAGGCAGGAGAGAGAAATTGGGGGGCAAAATTCAAACGACCATTGACACGTCCCCGGACATCATAGTGTTACACGCGCCACCCCGGGTGGAAGAGAACATGCCTGAAAATCATTCTAGACGCTGGTTGGTCATTTTTCGACGCCGTAGGACGCCGCACGCGCTGTCCGAAGAACACATTAGCGGTGCAACGAACGGCGCGCCCGGAGACGCGCCAGCAGATGTCAGCGGAAAATAAAAAAAAAATATTGGCTAATTACCGTGAAGCCCCTCCCCCAGGCCTGCTTTTTGTCCTTTTTCAAGGGACTAAACCGTTAATCCACTGTACAAAGAAATATTAAAAAATAAAAAACTATGTCGGACCAACCGGACCGGACTGGGCCGGGAATGGTCAATGACCGTCCAGCCCTTGAAACCGGCGGCGGTTTTTGTCGTTTTCGGGGGGGGGGCTTTTTGGTTAATACACTGTTGAAAGAAAAAAAAAAAGGCAGACGTGCGCCGCGATGCATCGGAGCAAATTGCCAGTGAATAGTGACGATGAGTCACCGGCTACAGTAGAAAACCGAGCTCTTTTAGCTCTTTAGGTAATTTAACACATAAAATTATTTTATATGTATTTATCATTTCAAATTATTTTTTAATTTAGAGATTTTGGCGTTGGCTTGCGAAGACCGAACTCCTATAATATTTGATTTCATGCTGTAAAAAAATATGAAGAAATGTATTGTGAGAGAGCTGAACAACAATAAAATAAAAAACACTTTAAAAAAACTCAACTATACTACCACAGTTAGTAGAGTATAGGTAATTTATTAAAAATAAAAAAGTCAATTCTCAGCGGATTATGACAAGTCTCCAAAGTTTTTTTTAATAAAAAGACTTGACAATATAGATGAATCAAACTCGAATAAAATTTCATATATACACTAATGGGACATCAAGGACGACGACATGGAATAATCAAAAGTCATGAAGATGATGAAGTGGGGTCACTTCCTGTTTTTCCACACCATCCCACTAGTGTTGTATTTTTGAAATGTTTTTGAAAAAAATTAAAATTTATTTATTTTTATTCTGTATTTTAAATTAAAAAAATTAATGTGTTTAGATCATTTATATCAAAAATATTTTTAAAAAATAAAAATAATAATAATTTAATGTATTTTAAAATAAAAAACACTTTTAAAAAAAACTCAACTATACTACCACAGATAGTAGAGTATAGGTAATTTATTAAGAATAAAAAAGTCAGTTCTCAGCCTGGATTATGACAAGTCTCCAAAGTTTTTTTTTTAATAAAAAGACTTGACAATATAGATGAATCAAACTCGGATAAATTTCATATATACACTGATGGGACATCAAGGACGACGACTTCGAATAATCAAAAGTCATGAACACAATGAAGTGGGGGCATTTCCTGTTTTTCCACACCATCCCACTAGTGTTGTATTTTTGAAATGTTTTTGAAAAAAAATTAAAATTTATTTATTTTTATTCTGTATTTTAAATAAAAAAAAATGATGTTTTTAGATCATTTATATCAAAAATATTTTTAAAAAATAAAAAATAATAATTTAAAGTATTTTTAAATAAAAAACACTTAAAAAAACTAAACTATACTACCACAGTTAGTAGAATATAGGTAATTTATTAAAAATAATAAAAGTCAGTTCTCACCCCGGATTATGACAAGTCTCCAAAGTTTTTTTTTAATAAAAAGACTTGACAATATAGATGAATCAAACTCGGATAAATTTATACACTGGTGGGACATCAAGCACGACAACTTCGAATAATCAAAAGTCATGAACACGATGAAACGGGGGCACTTCCTGATTTTCCACACCATCTCACTAGTGTTGTATTTTTGAAATGTTTTTGAAAAAAATTAAAATTTATTTATTTTTATTATGTATTTTAAATTAAAAAGATTGATGTTTTTAGATCATTTTTATCAAAAATATTTTTTAAAAAAAAAATTAATTTATTTTTAAATAAAAAACACTTTAAAAGAACTCAACTATCCTACCACAGATAGTAGAGGATTTGTAATTTATTAAAAATAAAAACGTCAGTTCTCAACCCGGATTATGACAAGTCTCCAAAGTTTTTTTTTTAGTAAAATGACTTGACAATATAGATGAATCAAACTCTGATAAATTTCATATATACACTGATGGGACATCAAGGACGACAACTTCGAATAATCAAAAGTCATGAACACGATGAAACGGGGGCACTTCCTGATTTTCCACACCATCTCACTAGTGTTGTATTTTTGAAATGTTTTTGAAAAAAAATAAAATTTATTTATTTTTATTATGTATTTTAAATTAAAAAGATTGATGTTTTTAGATCATTTTTATCAAAAAAAAAATTTTAAAAAAAATTAATTTATTTTTAAATAAAAAACACTTTAAAAAAACTCAACTATACTACCACAGATAGTAGAGGATTTGTAATTTATTAAAAATAAAAACGCCAGTTCTCAACCCGGATTATGACAAGTCTCCAAAGTTTTTTTTTTAGTAAAATGACTTGACAATATAGATGAATCAAACTCTGATAAATTTCATATATACACTGATGGGACATCAAGGACGACAACTTCGAATAATCAAAAGTCATGAACACCTCAATTAATCAATAAACTTCTCTACTTGGAAATCTCCTGCAAACTCAAAAATTCTATTCTAAAACCCAAAGTTTTCACGATATTCACCTCAATTAAAAAAGTTATCTTCTTTGTTCTTCTCTCTAAAATGGTTTTCAAGGTGGTTATGGATTTGTGATTATTTTCCTCGAGACCCAATAGATTTCTAACCAAACTCACAAGTTAATTTTATCATTATCCCCACTAAATGAGCTTTTTCAACTAATCACTATAAATTATTAGACTCTGATGCTAATTAGCTCAATGGAAACGAAGAATAATGAGATTTGTTGCAAGTTAATACTCTTAAAGACTAATTACACCGTAACAATAAAAAGACATCAGATTATTTAATTTTATTTATTTATGTCATTGTTAAAATACAAGCTAAACAACCCTATTTATATTAGTTTTCGGCTTAAAATTAAAAATAAAAAATAAAATTTCTAAGATAAATAATTCTTAAACTAAGGGAAACAAATTTCTCAACTAGATGGAAAAAACTGAATAAGAAAAAACAATTGAAGTTTTTGAACCGAATAAAAAAGAAAGAAATAAGAAAAAGCTATTGCATCACATATTCTTCGAGCAATTTTACATTTTAATTAGTGGTTTATATAAATAAATGAAAGTAGATAGTCGTGTGAATAGAAAACTATGGAGCGGACATATCACCTCTAGTTCTTATATATATGTTGGGAAGAAGATTTTCATAATACCCTGATTAAGGTCGATAACATTAAAAAAATAATTTAAGATTCCATAAATAAATGGAAAGTATTTTCCTTACAAAATCTTATAGCAATTATTTATTGAGTTTAAATTATAAAAATTTAAATGGAAAGTATTTTCCTTACAAAATCTTATAGCAATTATTTATTGAGTTTAAATTATAAAAATTTACTCATTTATATAGATGAGTTAAAACAAATTATTATTATTTTTGTTCCGGCAGAAAATAGAGTTTTAGAAAGTGTATAGATAATTAAAGAGAAAAAAGAATTGGGCTAGAGCACCAAGCCTGTACGCATGCCTCTGGGATGCCAGGCCCGTTCCAAGGAAGAGGAAGCAAACGATGCTATGCTTTCGTCTTCTCCTGTGCTCACTAAAAAGTCTTTCCTCGAACCCTTTTTTCCATGTAAGACTCCATTTCTTTTTCTTTTTTCTTTTCTTTTACCCTTTTCCGTTTGAATCCATCCAAAAACTCCAAGAAATCCAAAGAAAGTTTCGAAACAAAAATTATTTTCCATTTTATATTTATTTTTTAAAATAAGTGGATGAAAGGATTAAAATATTTTAAAATTCAAAGCAGAAGGAATGATATGGTCCAAAAAAGCGTGAATAATATGCGTCGTAGAAAGATTGTATTAATTATCTCTTTAAGAATATATCATTTTAGTGTTTTAGAGTTTATTTAACACGCATAAAATTATTTTATATGTATTTATCGTTTCAAATTATTTTTTACTTGAGAGATTTTGGCGTTGGCTTGCGAAGACCGAACTCCTATAATATTTGATTTCATGCTGTAAAAACATACGAAGAAATTTATGGTGAGAGAGCTGAAAAACAATTAAATAAAAAACACTTTAAAAAAACTCAATTATACTACCACAGATAGTAGAGTATAGGTAATTTATTAAAAATAAAAAAATCCGTTCTCAGCCCGGATTATGACAAGTTCCAAAGTTTTTTTTTAATAAAAAGACTTCATAATATAGATGAATCAAACTCGGATAAATTTCATATATACACTGATGGGACATCAAGGACGACCACTTTGAATAATCAAAAGTCATGAACATGATGAAGTGGGGGCACTTCATGTTTTTCCACACCATCTCACTAGTGTTGTAATTTTGAAATGTTTTTGAAAAAAATTAAAATTTATTTATTTTTATTCTGTATTTTAAATTAAAAAGATTGATGTTTTTAGATCATTTATATCAAAAATATTTTAAAAAAATAAAAAAAAAACAGTTTAAAAAAACTCAACTATACTACCACAGATAGTAGAGTATAGGTAATTTATTAAAAATAAAAAAGTCAGTTCTCAGCCCGGATTATGACAAGTTCCAAATTTTTTTTTTAATAAAAAGACTTGACAATATAAATGAATCAAACTCGAATAAGTTTCATATATACACTGATGGGAAATCAAGGACGACCACTTTGAATAATCAAAAGTCATGAACACGATGAAGTGGGGGCACTTCCTGTTTTTCCACACCATCTCACTAGTGTTGTATTTTTGAAATATTTTTGAAAAAAATTAAAATTTATTTATTTTTATTTTGTATTTTAAATTAAAAAGATTGATGTTTTTAGATCATTTATATCAAAAATATTTTTAAAAAATAAAAAACACTTTAAAAAAACTTAACTATACTACCACAGAAAGTAGAGTATAGGTAATTTATTAAAAATAAAAAAGTAAGTTCTCAGCCCGGATTATGACAAGTCTCCAAAGTGTTTTTTTTAATAAAATGACTTGACAATATAGATGAATCAAACTCGGATAAATTTCATATATACACTGATGGGACATCAAGGACGACCACTATGAATAATCAAAAGTCATGAACGCGATGAAGTGGGGGCACTTCCTGTTTTTCCACACCATCTCACTAGTGTTGTATTTTTGAAATGTTTTTGAAAAAAATTAAAATTTATTTATTTTTATTCTGTATTTTAAATTAAAAAGATTGATGTTTTTAGATCATTTATATCAAAAATATTTTTAAAAAATAAAAAAAATTATTTTAATGTATTTTTAAATAATAAACACTTTAAAAAAACTCAACTATACTACCACAGATAGTAGAGTATAGGTAATTTATTAAAAATAAAAAAGTCAGTTCTCAGCCCGGATTATGACAAGTCTCCAAAGTTTTTTTTTTAATAAAGAGACTTGACAATATAGATGAATCAAACTCGGATAAATTTCATATATACAATGATGGGACATCAAGGACGACCACTTTGAATAATCAAAAGTCATGAACACGATGAAGTGGGGGCACTTCCTGTTTTTCCACACCATCTCACTAGTGTTTTATTTTTGAAATGTTTTTGAAAAAAAATAAAATTTATTTATTTTTATTCTGTATTTTAAATTAAAAAGATTGATGTTTTTAGATCATTTATATCAAAAATATTTTTAAAAAATAAAAAAAATAATTTAATATATTTTTAAATAAAAAACACCTTAAAAAAACTAAACTATACTACCACAGATAGTAGAGTATAGGTAATTTATTAAAAATAAAAAAGTAAGTTCTCAGCCCGGATTATGACAAGTCTCCAAAGTTTTTTTTTTAATAAAAAGACTTGACAATATAGATAATATAGATGAATCAAACTCAGATAAATTTCATATATACACTGATGGGACATCAAGGACGACCACTTTGAATAATCAAAAGTCATCAACACGATGAAGCGTTTTAATTCTATGTACCTACAAACTTTTATTAATATAAAACGACTTTGGCCTGGTCAGGCATTCAATTATTTGAAAAATACACTCTCTCTTTAAGAAAAATTCAATAACACCAACGTCGCCTTTTCTTGTTATTATTAGTGGTGGGGACACCGCATCAATTAGAATGTGATCAATCAACTATTTGTTTTGTTTTTTATGTCTTTTTCTCCTCTCTCAAAACTAGGGGCTAAACATAAAAAAATAACAATTTAGGATCTAAATAGAAAATCCTAAAATAAAAGGAACTCAAAATGAGTAAATGGAGAATTTTTTAACAAAAATGATATTTTTTGCTCAATTTGAAAGAAAAAAAATTAGTATTTTTTTTTTTACTTTCATCTTTTTTTCAGTTATTTTTTATACCACAAATTTAAATCTTATTTCATTAAATTGATCTCTAATTCAATCATAGAATTTTACCAAACACCTTGAATTGTCAAGAATATGTAAAAAGAAGAAAATGTCAGGACATAAACAATGAAAGTATAAATATTGTTAATGTCTTTTTATTTATTTTGAGTAAACAATATAAATGTTAATTATAAAACGAGCTTATATATATAAAATGTAAATCAAGGATCATATGCAGTAATTATGGGACAATGTTACTAGTGTGTTTCATTATATTATGATTCTCGTGCTCAATAAATGTAAAGAAGTTATTTACATTACACAAAACAAAATAAATCTTAAAATACATAAACTAATCAAGAGATGCTAATGACAATGAATTTCAAAAAAAAATAATTATCATTCCTATAAAAGTAAAAGATAGATATGTATGGTATTTAACCCAAACTTTTCTCTTTGATGCGCACAATTGTTTTTATCTTACAAGATCATTGTTTCTTACCAAGAATAAATATATTTTTTAGAATAAATTTTATTTATATAAAACATAAAAATATAGATCAATTAGAATACTATTTTGAAATATTATAAACATATAAAATAATTTTAGAACAAAAATTAATTAAAAAGGGATAAATAAATAATTAAAAAGAAATAAGAGAGAATAAATATTAATTTTAATATAAATTTAAAAAATATTTATAAAAAATATCAATTAAAAAATAAAAATAAAATAAAGCAAGAGGTCAAGTGCTATTGAGTATGGGAAACCAAGCCCGCGTACCGGACCCATTTTCAAATTTATTTAGCTAAATGAAGGATTCTCACCCACCCACTCCCAAGTCTGTTTTCTTTCTTGTGTAAATGATAAAAACAGAAAGCAAGTCTTGGTTGTGACTTTGTGAAATTGTCGGGGCACTTATTAATTTGTACCAAATTGTTCTATACTCAATTTGATATGGGGTCTAGTTTCGCCAGTTAATTATGGATGTTTTGGACCAATTTGCACATCGACGTAGACGCAAGTCAAGCTCACAAGAGTAGTGTCCAATTTCCCTATCATATTTATCTAAACGAAGGATTCCCACTCGCGCACTCCCAAGTATGTTTTCTTTCGTGTGTAAATGATAAAAACAGCAAGCTAGTCTTGGTTGTGACTTTGTCAAATTGTTGGGGCACTTA
>JAOWLH010000013.1:16722500-16802500 GCA_027405865.1 Salix purpurea | reverse complement strand
GATCATTATTATTATTATTATTATTATTATTATTATTATTATTATTATTATTATTATTATTATCCTAATGCATGAAAGTGGCAAAAATAAATCAAAGAAAAAAAATCGATGGAAAATAAAATTATTAGCAAAAATATAGCAATTATTTGATAAGCATTAAATATTTAAACAGGGATTTAAATCATAAATCAAAAGTTGAAGGGCTGAAATGAAAATTACATTTATTATCAATTTTAATCCAAGGACAAAATTGCAAAAATTCAAACCTGTGTACCGAATTTATTGACCAATTTGGACCCAATCCGGAAATAAAACGTTCGAGGACCGAAGTGAAAGGTGCCCATTTAATTAATTTCAACCGAAAGGACGAAATCGAAGAAAATGAAAACTACTGTAACAAAAGTGCAAGGTGCGGGGAAGCAAATTGTAAGTTGAGGGACCGAATTGAAGAATGCACAAACACGGGGGACTCCCCTGCACTTTTACGTGCAGGGGAGAGAGAGAAACGCTGCCGCCGTCTTCAACCGGCCTCCGCCGCGTACACGGACACAGTGTGGTCCAACGCGCCGCACCAGGAGGAAGACCAAGCGTCGGCGCACCGTATTAGACTCCGGTTGACCATTTACGGCCACCTTAGCATACCGCACGCGCCGCTTGAAAGGGGAGTCAGGGGGGGCACCGTCGACCGCGTGTCATGCACGCGCCTGACAGTTTTCGAAAAATATATAAATAATAATGGTCCGTTACTGTTATGTCCCTGCCCGTAAATAAGCTATTTTGTCTTATCTAGGGCTATAACCGTCTTTAGCCATTTCAAAAATATTAAAAAAAAAGGGTTGCGGCGGACCGGACCGACCGGACCGGACTGGACCGACCGGACCGGACCGGACCGGTCCGTACGCGTGCAATTACGTCCGCGCCCCTGAGCCTAACCGGTATTTACCCCTCAGCCGACAGCTTTTTTGTCCTATTACCAGGGCTAATCTCGCCTCTACACTGTTCATAATAGAAAAAAAAAAAGGTGGACGAACTCGCGCGACGCACAGCGGACAAAAGTCCAGTCCACAGTGCAAATGGGTCACAATGTACAGTGCCGACCCCGAGCTCTTTTAGCTCTTTTGTTAATATAAATAATTAAAGAGAAAAAAGAATTGGGCTAGAGCAGCGAGCCTGTACGCATGCCAGGACCGATCCAAGGAAGAGGAAGCAAACGATGCTTTGCTTTCGTCTTCTCCTGTGCTCACAAGCTTCGGAACAGAAATTATTTTCCATTTTATATTTATTTAAAAAAAAAAAGTGGATGAAAGGATTAAGATATTTTAAAATTTAAAGCAGAAGGAATGACATGGTCCTAAAAGAAATCAAATATTATAGGAGTTCGGTCTTCGCAAGCCAACGCCAAAATCTCTGTGTAAAAAATAATTTCAAATAAATTTATATGTGTTAAATAAACCCTAAAATGATAAATTCTTAAAGAGATAATTAATACAATTTTTCTACTACGTATATTATTCACGCTTTTAGGACCGTGTCATTCCTTCTGCTTTATATAAAAAAGCAGTCAACAAATATGTAGAAATGTATGGTGGGAGAGCTGAATTTCGGTGGGTGGGTTGTGCATAGGTAGCTTTCTAAAACCTACTAAACAACAATTAATAGCAGACCAAGGAACTTTTGCGTCTGTTCATGCGTGAGTAGGACATATCCCCGTCAAGTGCGGGCACTTCCTGTTTTTCCGCACCATCTCACGAGTGTTTTTCACACTATTTTTGCAAAAAATTAAAATTTATTTATTTTTATTCTGTATTTTAAATTAAAAATATTGATATTTTTTTATTATTTTCATGTAATGATATCAAAAATATTTTTAAAAAATAAAAAAATATTTTTAAAAAATAAAAAAAAAAATTAATACATTTCTAAATAAAAAATATTTTAAACAAACAAACTCAACTATACTAATTTATTAAAAAAAAAAAAATCAGTTCTCAGCCCTAATTATAACAAGTCTCCGCAGCTTTTTTCAATAAAAAGACTTGACAATATAGATGAATCAAACTCGGATAAATTTTCTCCGCAGCTTTTTTCAATAAAAAGACTTGACAATATAGATGAATCAAACTCGGATAAATTTCAAATATGCTCTGATGTGACATCAAGGATGACTTTGAATAATCAAAGTCATGAACACGAATTTAATCTTCTTTCATTAAATTTACCTCTAATTCAACCATAAAAAATAATATAGTTATCACGTATAAAAAAAAAAAAACAATCAATGTAAATATAAGGTATAAGAAAAAAATGTAAAGTGCGGTATACTTACTTCATATCAAAAAGTTAAGATAAAATATATGTGAATATAGCTTATATATATATATATATATATGCTATATATATATAAAAATATATATATATATATATAGAACTTGACCAAACACCTTGAATTGTCAAGAATATGTAAAATGAAGAAAATGTCAGGGCATAAACAGTGAAAGTATAAATGTGTAAATATGGTTTTTATTTTGAGTAAACAATATAGATGTTAATTAAAAAAAAAGAATGCTTATATATAAAAAAGTAAATAAGGGATCATATGCAATAATTATGGGACGATGTTGTTAGTGTGTTTCATTATATTATTATGATTCTCTTAATCAATAAATGTAAATAAATTATTTATATTTCACAAAACAAAATAAATCTTAAAATACATAAACTAATAAAGAGATGCTAATGACAATGAAATTCAAAAAAAGAAAAGAAATTATCTTTTCTGTAAAAGTAAAAGATAGACATGTATGGTATTTAACCCAAACTATTCTCTTTGATGCGCACATTTTTTTTTTATCTTAAAAGATCATTGTTTCTTACCAAGAATAAATATTTTTTTACAATAAATTTTATTTATATAAACATAAAAATATAGATCAATTAGAATACTATTTTGAAATATTAAAAACATATAAAATAATTTGAAAAAAAAAATTAATTACAAAAGGATAAATAAACAATTAAAAAGAAATAAGAGAGAATAAATATTAATTTTAATATAAATTTAAAAAATATTTATAAAAAATATCAATTAAAAAATAAAAATAAAATAAAGCAAGAGGTCAAGTGCTATTGAGTATGGGAAACCAAGCCCGCGTACCGGACCCATTTTAAAATTTATTTAGCTAAATGAAGGATTCCCACCCACCCACTCCAAGTCTGTTTTCTTTCGTGTGTAAATGATAAAAACAGAAAGCAAGTCTTGGTTGTGACTCTGTGAAATTGCTGGAGCACTTGTTAATCTGTACCCAATTGTTCTATACTCAATTTGATTTCGGTCCAGTTTCACCAGTTAATTATGAACATTTTGGACCAATTTGCACGTCGATGTTGACGCAAGTCAAGCTCACAAAAGTAGGGTCCAGTTTCCCTATCATTCATTGATAATGGAAACCACTAGTCTATGATTTGAGTTGTTCTCATGGGAATTTACAACTTTAGCCATATTTTTTGCATCCGCTGAAGAAGAAGAAGAAAGCACTTTCTTATATGTCACCAGTCTTCCCTGAGAGGAAGTAGAACGCTAGCATTATCATATGTTGTTAGTGTGTTTCATTATATTATAATTCTCTTAATCAATAAATTTAAAGAAGCTATTTAAATTACATAAAAAAATAAATCTTAAAATACATAAACTAATAAAGAGATACTAATGACAATGAAATTCAAAAAAAAAGAAATTATCATTCCTATAAAAGTAAAAGATAGACATGTATGGTATTTAACCCAAACTTTTCTCTTTGATTCACACAATTTTTTTTTTTTTTTTATCTTAAAAGATCATTGTTTCTTACCAAGAATAAATATTTTCTTAGAATAATTTTTTTTATATAAAACATAAATATATAGATCAATTAGAATACTATTTTTGAAATATTAAATACATATAAAATAATTTTTTTAAAAAATAATTAAAAAATGATAAATAATTAATTAAAAAATAAGAGAGTAAATAAAAATTTTATTTTTTTTAAAAATTATTAATTAAAAAATAAAAGAAAGAGGTCAAGTGCTATTGAGAATGAGAAGCCAAGCTCGCATACTGGGCCCATTTTCAAATAAAAATGGAGATAAATAGGATAAGTATAAAGTAATAAACATGTTAAGGGTGGTGACGTGATGAAAAAGAGCTTGAGATCTGAATAACAAATTTCGAATTTGAGTCAGAGCGTACACCCAAGGCAGTCAAAACCTGGGACAGTTAAGGTTTTATTCGTTCATTTGGACCCATAAAGTATGATTTACAAGGATAGAGTTTCCTCGATAAAAAAAATGTCAAGTGTATAATAATTGTAAAAATTTAATATGCAAAATCAAAATAAAAAATTATAAATTTGTCGCCGCTATGGTATATCTACAGTGAAAATATGAAAATTTTAATTTTACCATCATTACCGTAATGAATTGAAAAAATAAAATAAAAATTATAATTTTGTCACTGTTCTAGTAAAAAGTTTACAAAATTACCATTTTTACTGTACCTGTTTTATCTGAAGAAAATTTACAGGTCGACGTAGACGCAAGTCAAGCTCACAAGAGTAGGGTCCAGTTTCCCTATCATTCATCGATAATGGAAACCACTAGTCAATGATTTGAGTTGTTCTCATGGGAATTCACAACTTTAGCCATATTTTTAGCATCCGCTGAAGAAGAAGAAGAAGAAAGCACTTTCTTATATGTCACCAGTCTTCCCTGAGAGGAAGTAGAACGCTAGCATAATCATATGGCTTCAGCCTGTTCTGCTTTGCTGCTTGTGTTTTTCTTTTGGATTACCGAAACTGTAAATTCCCAGCAGAGCCAGACACCCTCGATAGAATTAGGCTCTTCACTCTCCACCAATATCCAACCAACTTCATGGCACTCCCCTTCCCGTCGATTTGCTTTTGGGTTCTACCAGCAGGGCAGTGGCTTTATAGTGGGAATTTGGTTGGCTAGTAAGCCAGACGCAACCATCACCTGGACAATAAACCGAAAAAACCCTCATGTGTCATCAAATGCTACATTGGAGTTGACCAAAAAAGGTGAGCTCGTTTTGAGAAGGCATAGAAATAATGCAGCTGATGAAGAGGAACTCATTGCTAAAGATTTGAAGGGGCCAGCTTCCTATGCTCAAATGCTTGATTCTGGGAATTTTGTGCTCTACAATGAACGTTCTGAAGCAATATGGGAAAGTTTTAACTTTCCTACGGATACTATATTAGGAGGACAGACTCTAAACGAAGGGAGTGAACTGCTCTCCAGTGCATCTGCAATCGATTTGACCACAAGAAGGTTTCATCTTAAAATGCAAGTTGATGGGAACCTTGTTTTGTATCCCGCAGACAGTCTAGACCTTCCACCGGATTCGTATTGGAGCTCTGGCACTGAAGATTATCCTGGCATCCATCTAAATTTAACATGGACAGGAGATCTGTTACTCGTTAACAAAACCTTGTACACAATCCAAACCTTGTCATCCTCTGGTTCGGAATCGAACAGCACCTCAATCATCTACCGGGCAACATTGGGTTCTGATGGAGTTTTCCGATTGTATTCCCATAACTTCAGTGGCGCAGCTGAGTACAACATATCCCTTATGTGGCATAAACCAGAGGAACAGTGTGATGTGAAGGGTTCCTGTGGTTTCAACAGCTACTGCAACACGATCATAGATGGTCAACCTGACTGTCTTTGTCTTCCTGGAACTGCTTACGTTGATCCCAACCGGAGATTTCAGGGATGTGAGAGAAACTACAACGAGGGATCCTGCAAAGATACAAACGAAATGGCATCGTTATATAAAATTACTGTTATGGAGGAAATTAAGTGGGATGACAACGCTTATTTTACATCATCGATGTCAGAAGAAAGTTGCAGAAAGTCCTGTTTGGAGGATTGTAACTGTGCTGGGGCGCTGTACGAATCAGGGTCTTGCAACAAACAGAAGTACCCAGTGAGATACGCTAGGAGGATAGGGCAAAATCAATTACCAAAAGTTTTCATTAAGATGGCTTTGGAGAGCAGCAACCATTCCAGTGCCATAGTAATGGTGAGGACAAGCAAGAAGGCAGTGGTACAAATTCTTGTTATGAGTTTAGCCTTCATCACATGGTATTTAGTGGCCCTATCAATCTCTGGCTTTTTTATCTATAAGTCGAGAGTCGTTAAGGGTAGAATGCAGATGGAAAGTGGAAATTTTGGCCTGGCCCGTGAGCTCACTCTAAGAGCATTCTCTTATCGTGAGCTTAAAAAAGCAACCAGGGGTTTCAAAGAAGAGTTGGGGAAAGGATCTTCTGGAGCTGTTTACAAAGGGACTCTATACAAAGGTAAAAAGGCTATTGCGGTGAAGAGGCTGGAGAAGGTGGTCAGTGAAAGTGAAAGGGAGTTCCTGACGGAGATGCGTTCAATTGGAAAAATTCATCACAAGAATTTGGTTCGGCTTCTTGGCTACTGCACTGAGGATTTCCACAGGCTCCTAGTATATGAATACATGAGCAATGGGTCACTTGCAGAACTTCTCTTCCGAAACGAAAGGATTCCAGATTGGAGCGACAGAGTGAGAATTGCTCTTGATATTGCTAAAGGGATCTTATATCTACACGAAGAGTGTGAAGCACCAATCATCCATTGTGATATAAAGCCTCAAAACATTCTGATGGGTGATTTTTGGACTGCTAAGATCTCTGATTTCGGGCTTGCAAAATTGTTAGTGCCTGATCAAACAAGAACCTTGACGATAGCCAGAGGGACACCAGGTTATATGGCACCTGAATGGACTAAGATCAACACTCCTACATCAGTGAAGGTAGATGTTTACAGTTATGGAGTTGTGCTGTTGGAAATTGTTTTCTGCCGGAGAAATATGGAAATCAACTTGTCAAAACCAGAGGAAATTCTTCTTTCTAAATGGGCATACGAGCTTTTGGTTGAAAGAGAATTGGAAAGGCTTGATCTTGGTGAAGATGTAGACAGGCAGAAACTGGAGAAAATGGTTATGATAGGCATTTGGTGTATTCAAGATGAACCAGATCTCCGCCCTTCTATGAAGAATGTTGTGATGATGTTAGAAGGAATTACTGATGTATCTGTTCCTCCACGCCCAACAGCAGCTTCAGCTTAAGTGTCTACGCGGGAAAACTATTAACCGCTTTCTCTAAAAGTCTGTGTTTCCTATAGCTGTAGTAGCACTCCCAAATAAATAAATAAAAACATTATTGGTTTTAGGGTGGGGAAGTTATGGAAGCAGTAGTTTAAAGAACATGATGATCTTGATTATGTAGTAATACTAATGTGAAGCATGCTTGTGTTTCTGTTTCCTCCAAATTCAATGTGTCCATGCTTTGATAGTTATTAATGGCCACTCCATTTATAGAAAATATTAAAGTATGTTCCATCTATGTTCCATCTATACAAGGTATTTTTCTCTGGTGAATCGGAATTGTTTCCCAGTTGCAGATCTTTTCTGTTGGAAATTAAAATTCAGTGAAGAACAGTTACTGTTCAAATCACTGTGAGGTTTTGTGTCTGACGCAAGAAAAACAAGTACTGTTCAAATCAGTGCATAAAAACCGAGAAATTGCCCAGAATTTTCCCAGATTTTTGTAACGTGTAAAGAACACTGAATTGATGTAAGAGACACATAATAAAGGGCAGAATTACTTAAGGTTACTGCCATCCCTTGAATTTTATTTATAGAAGAAAATTGAATACAAGAATGGTAATTCTAGACTATTACAACTTCTTCATCAAAACTGGAAAATAAAATGCTTAAAACAGGAAAGATAAAATTGCAATGATCAAATACAGTTTGATCTTTATTGAAACACAAACATAGTAATTAAATCTTCTTCATGATCTTCAAATCTTCAGTAGCAGACTTGGAAACAAATCTTCTTCAATCTTAAACATTTTCTTCCTCTGGGAAATTTGATTTGTGATGAAACATTTCACGTTAGCACTAGACCTGATGAAGTTTTATTGCGAGAATCTTTACAAGGATAAGATAGCAGTTTTATTGCAAAAAGCCAGCTAAAAAGTTCAAATTTAAAATAAAAATCTCGCAACATTTTAAATTTTGCTGTTGAAGAGGGTAAAATTAAACAAAAAAGTTTAAGAGGACATTTTTGGGTATCAATAAATGAAGACAATGACTCGGGTAGCTGGGTCTTACAGGTGGAAAACCACTGAAGTCACAGACAGATTGATTAAGACGTCAAAGATGGGTCTACGGCGGTAGGACCTGTACTAAAGTTTCTACAGTACGCAAAAAAATCATCACGGTTTTAGTTTTTAAGCTGGGTAGAATTTTCTTCTATATTGACAATTAGACTGTATGCTCTCACGTCCCAAACAATAGCTATTTTTCTGTATCTGTTTTTCCCTCTTCACCTCCTTCCTTCTTCCTGCATGGCTTTGGAATCATGCCTTTTGTTTCTCATACTATTTCTGCTCTTTGTAGGAACAAGAACTAAACCAAACCAATGCAATCATGGTGAAATACACTTGGGTTCTCAGTTATTTCCCACTTCCAACTTGCAATCATGGCTATCCCCTTCAGGCCATTTTGCATTTGGTTTCTATCCACAAGGAAATGGATTTTCCATAGGAGTATGGCTGATCGGTCAACCTAATAACACAGTCGTCTGGACTGTAAATCGAGACGATCCACCAGTCTCCTCCAATGCTACAATTCACTTCTCGGAAAAGGGTGAGCTGCTTCTTCGAACTGAGAAAGGCTATGAAAAAACAATTGCTGGTGATTTACATGTATCAGATTCAGCTTCAATGCTTGATTCTGGTAATTTCGTGCTTTACAGTGACTGTAAAATAATTTGGCAAAGCTTTGATTTTCCAACCGATACCATTTTAGGAGGCCAGAGTCTCACTATTTCTCATGAATTGGTTTCAAGTGTGTCAAGCTCAAATCACTCGAGTGGAAGGTTTTTCCTCGCGATGCAATCGGATGGAAACCTTGTGGCCTACCCTAGAAAGAGTGCTCATCTACCTAGTGATTCTTACTGGAGCAGTAATACTTATAAAGACGTGGGGTTGAATCTCTCTCTCAATCCCCAGGGACATCTGCTCATGAATATTTACAAATCTGGATCAGTTTTCCCCAGGGTTGAATATTTACACTTATTGGCAAACAGTTCTTATTCCTGTGAGAACAGAACTACAATTTTTCGTGCGACACTTGATGCTGATGGGATTTTCAAGCTGTATTCACACTGTTTTGAGAGTAAAACTAGCTGGAGTGTGCATATTGAGTGGTCTGCATTGGATAATCAGTGTGATGTTCGTGGTTTCTGTGACCTTAACAGTTATTGCTCAGGAACGGGCACTAATTGTGAATGTTCATGTTATCCTGGATTTGTTCCCAATGATCCCGATGATAAATTCAGTGGATGCTACAGGAATGCCAGTGAAAGTTTTTGTGCAGGGAGGAAAGAAGGGAGAAAGTACCAAGTCACCGAAAAAGAGAATTTATTGTTTGAACGAGATCCTTATTCTGTCCTAGAGCTCGGAAAGGAAAAGTGTCGTTCGTCTTGCCTGGAAGATTGTCAGTGTAACATTGCTCTATATATGGATGCGAAGTGTGAAAAGTATACCTCTCCAATTCGGTATGGTAGAAAGAATAAAAACATATCATCTACAGCCTTCTTCAAGAATGAAACAATCCCAGACCAGAAAATCATTATAGAAAGCAAGAAAAGTTTAATTATGTTTCTTGCTATAATTTTTAGCTCTATTGCTATCTTATGTTTCGGCATTGCAATCTCTACTTTCTTCGTGTACAGGGATCGAGCTTTTCTATACGAAAAGCTATCGGAAATCATAAGCTTGACCGGAGATTTTACACTGCGGTCATTTTCTTATGATGAGATTGAGAAAGCTACAAATGGTTTCAGGGAAGAGTTGGGCAGGGGTTCAGTTGGAGCAGTTTATAAAGGGAAAATAAATGGGGGTGAGAAAACTGTTGCTATAAAGAGACTGGAGAAAGTTTTAGACCAAGGGGAGAAAAATTTCCAGGCCGAAATAACCATCATTGGACAAACTTACCACAGGAACTTGGTTCGATTGCTTGGTTTTTGTTTTGACCGCTCTCGGAGGTTTCTCGTCTATGAGTACTTGAAGAATGGCACGCTTGCAGAAATTCTGTTCACGGCTGAGAGGCGCCCAGTTTGGAAAGAAAGAATGAGGATTGCTCTGGACATAGCTCGAGGAATTCTCTATCTACATGAAGAGTGTGAGGCCTGCATCATCCATTGCAATATAACCCCTCAAAACATTCTCATGGATGATTCCGGGATAGCGAAAATCTCCGATTTTGGGTTGTCAAAGCTGTTATATCCGGACAGGATAAGAAGCTCCATGGCCCTCCTCTCACACAGTAGAGGGCACCTGGCACCAGAATGGCAGAGCAATGCCGTGATATCAGTAAAAGCTGATATTTACAGCTTCGGAGTTGTGCTGCTGGAAATCATCAGTTGCAGAAGCAGTATAAAAGCAGACGTTTCGACAGAAGATGAAATGATTCTTTCCAGGTGGGCTTATCAATGCTTCGTGGCTGGACAGTTGGATATGCTTGTGAAGGATGAACATGTAGAATACGAGTCGCTGGAAAGAATGGTGAGGATTGGACTCTGCTGTGTTCAGAATGATCCGTCTTCACGTCCCGCTATCAAGAATGTGATTTTGATGCTAGAAGGATCCGAAGACATTCCAAATCCTCCATCTCTAGCTCTAGAAATTATCTCTCCTTAGTCTTCAAATAATTCTCCTGTGTTTTGTGCATACGTTGCATGAATGGAACTGTTGAAATAAAATGTCTTCAATCTGCAGAAAACGTGGCACTGCTCTTCGAAGATTTGAAGATTTGAAATTTTATGAAATAAGATTTCAGATGTTATCTGATTATTAGATTTGCTAAGTTTTGAATTTGAAAGTGTTTGTTTCAAATCAAAACTCTACTCTATTTAAACATGCATTTTGAGCAAATATAAGATTATCCTCTCTTTCAATTTTCTGATCAGCCATCCTATCTTCTCTTCAATACAAACATTAACCGAACCCCTGCAAAAACAGAACAAACAATATCAGTTCCATTTATAGTAATTGACGGACATAAACCTACAGGAACCATGTATTTGTGTGTTAAATGGCTGCTCTGTAAGGCTGTTTTGTATTTGTGAGTGAACATACTCTGATATGGTGTTGGAAATGCTTTAGCAGGGAACAACATCTGTCTGAACAACATTTATCTGAAAACATATGTCTGATATTATTTTATTGATAATATAAAAAACATGCTAGTAACCAAAAATATCCCTCCATTCATTGTAATTTATGTTGCTTGTGATTACTGTTTTTTTATATTGTTTCTTCTACACCATCAAAGATTTTTGTTCTATTCGAGGCTTGAAGCATTTATTCTGGCAGGCGATATTGGTCTATGAGCTTCTACATTTACTCCTCGCAAGGGACACCAAAATAGTTCTCTGCAACTACTTCTCCCATCATTATGAAATGGTGCATTGAGCATTGAATCAAGGCTTTATCGTCTAGCTGAGGGGAATCATTTTTATTTGAGTTCTCTTCAGAGGGGATACCAATTGAGAGGCAGTTCCAGAAGCTCTTGATGAACCATGCAGAAATATTTGCTGTCAAACTTCTGAACTTGGCGATGGAAATTTCGACATGCTGGATACCACCAGCCTCGAGTAAGATCGACATTTGTGAAAGTTGCTGCAAGGCGACTGCGCAGATACGAAAAAGTTGTTTTTTCTTTATGGAATAACAAACATGTTGAAGGATTGATCATATATGCCTCAAAGCTGTCGATCGGCGTCTGTAACAGGTCCTGGATTCAGATCCATTGCAGCAAAACTAAATCAAGAAACAAAATTAGAAAATGTCATTTCTAATGATATCAAAAGTGGTATGAACTGATTTAAGAAAGGATATAATCGATTCAAATGGTGCATTGAGCATTGAATCAAGGCCTTATAGTTTAGCTGAAGAAGAAAATACCTGTGACAGACTATGTTGCGCATCAAGGAAAGAGATTTGATGGAGGAATCTCACTGAGCTGGAAGCAGCCATTGTTCAAGCCAGCCGTGGGATGACAGGAAACTTTATTTGTCCGCCATGGGAGAGCATGCAGATAAAGTTATATTTATCAGTCACTCTGTACCAGGTGCAATGAACGCTTGCTTTCAAAATGCCATCGCTTTTGAAAAAGAAGAGATGATATGGGCCGATTAGCCATTGAAGTAGTGTTTTTTTCCTTGTAAAAACTATTTTGCACACACTTATAAATCATTGTGGATTTAGTGGGTTGTTTTAATCGAACTTTTTTCCAAAAAAAGTCATTTGCGTAATGAAATCACATTGCCCACACTCTTAGGCTTGCCCTTGCAATCCTCTGCACGCTTGCCCTTGCAATCCTCTGCACGCTTGCCCATTGTTTTGGGCTAAAGTTGGCCCATATTGCCCACACTCATGAGCTCTTGTTTAAGGACTTGAATTTTCTTCTTCTTTAAATTTACTTATATATATATATATATATATATATATATATATATATATATATATTAGCATACTCTTTTTCTTATGACACTAGCAAAGTTCCCGCACTGCGTTGCGGGTGTAGTGCTGGCGAAAAAAATAATTTTTATAGCTGTTGAGATTAAAATATAATATTTTAATATATAAAATTTGGTATACTCAAAGGTATCAACATCGTCTATTATAATAATAATAATATCGAAGTCTCAACTTATAAAATTATCATTATTATTATTGTCAAAAAATTAAACACTATTGAACAAATTTAAGAGGGAAACAAAAAAAACATATTAATAAAAAAACACGTCGGAACAAATACTAAAACTATTATTATTATTATTAATAATATTAATATTATATTGCTTTAATAACAGGAAGAAAATGAAATTAAATCAAAGGCTAAAAAAAGCTTAAAACATTAACAAAAGAGCAAATAAAAAAATAAAATAAATGATAAAAAATAAAATAAAAGATAAAAAAATAATTTTATTTGAAAATTTAAAAGATTAAATCATCATCATAGTCATCATCATCATCATCATCATTATTATTATTATTATTATTACTATTATTATTATATTTTTTTTATAATGAAAGAAAAAAAATGAAAGAGCAAAAAAATCTTAAAAACCTCAACAGAAGATCAAACAAATTTTTTTTATCATTGTTATCACTGTTAACACAATAAAAACTATCAAATTATCCTGAGAGAAAAAAACCTAAACACATTAACAAAAGAGTAAGGAAAAATATTATTATTATTATTATTATTATTATTATTATTATTATTATTATTATTATTATTATTATTATTATTATGTCAATAATGGAAAATAAAACACAAATATCAATTTATCAAGGGATTAAAATCAAAAATTAAAACTATAAGGGCCAAATGAAAATTCAATATATTATCAATTTCAATAAAAGGATCCAATTGAAGAAATAGAAACTTCTGTACTGTATTTATTGAATAATTCAAACCGAAAATTAAAAGAAGGAGGATCGAACTGAAACATTGGCATCCAATCAATTCCAATCGGAGGACCCAATCGAACTAAATCAAAACTTATCCAACCAAAATCAGGACAAAAAACAAAATCAAAAGTCAAGGGACTGAAGTAAAAAGTAGCACAAAATGGGGGACTCTCCTGCACTTTTACGTGCAGGAGAGAGAGAGAAACGTGGCCGACGGCTTTAACCGGTCCCCGGCGCGTCCATGGATATTTTTAGGGGACACGCGCCACCGCGGGAGGAAGAACACGCCCAGACGCATCGCTCTAGACGTTGGCAGATCATCTCCGGCCACCGTATGACGCTGCACGCGCCACCTAAACAGGGCGTGGGGCGTGAAACAGGTAGGCGCGTGTGACACACGCACTGACAATAACCGAAAAAATAATAAAACAATATGGTCAATTACCGGACAGCCCCTGGACCAAAATCAATGTTTTTGTCTTATTCGGGGCTAGAACCGTAATTAGCCATTTAAAATATATTAAAAAAAAACTGCGGCGGACCGGACCGGTCCGGTCCGTACGCGTGCAATTACATGAATGACCCTCACCGTCAACCCTTTTTATCGTCAGCCCGAGCCCTATTTTGTCTTATTACCAGGGCTAAAAGCGTTGAAACACTGATCATCGAAGAAGAAAAAAAAAGGTGGACGAACTCGCGCGACGCACGGATGAAATATGTCCAGTACACAGTGCAATTGTCTCTATGGCTACAGTAAAAGACTGAGCTCTTTTAGATAGTTTTATAATTCGTGATTGTTTATAGTTTTCCTTTAAGTTTAATAAAAGTAATTATATTGTATTTGATGTATTATTTAATTAAATAATCATCTCAAATTCTAGTTGTCAAAAATATATTTAACATTTCTTGGATATTTGATGTATCATATTAAAGATCGAGAAAGAACTACGAGGGATCAACTCATAGATATTTGATGTATCATAAAGATTTATAACTCTTATTGGATCAAAATAGGATTGCCGAAGTTATCAATGCAGTTAAACAAACATATTGGTGTCATCTTCCAGACATGTTCCTCCTAGGAATCTTCATCATACCTACCATTTTACACATAATAACAGTTTGATTGCAAGCAGCTCACCGAGGTTTAATGTTTTCGTTACTAACTTTGGTTTTCGGAGGGCCAGTCGCAGTGCGCTGGCCTAGAAACAAGTATGATGGGAAGGGTTTCCTGGCAAGAAAAAATGGAGTATGGGCATTCGACCGTGTTTTTTTTATGACTCTCAAGTACATGGAAAATGACTTGGAGTTCATGGATGCTGTCACTTTCTGATTTAGTTCAAAGACACAGCTGAAGGTCTTGTTAAACATGTCGCACCTTCCGCGAGAGCGCGGCGTCGCGACAACCCTCCCCGTGAGTGGGATTATTCAATTCGGGGTTTTATCTTTATTTTGTGAAAAAGGGTGTCGTCATCTAGTATTATGGCTACTAGGAAACCTAAACTGGTCTTTCAGAGATTCTAAGGCAAGGGACTATTTGCGTAAAGGGAAGGTTTTAGCACCCTTAGTACACCCTACCTAAGGTAAGCTGCTTAGTATTTTGGTTTGCCTTATAATTGCTATGGTATTGATCTTTCAAAGAAACGTTGGTTAAATAGTGATGATGTATTATTTCTGTAAAAATATTTTGGATATTTGCCACTTTAAAGTTTCTTTATCCCAAATATTTACGGTGAATAACAATGAATTATCCCCGCTAATATTTTGGATAATAACCCCTTTAGGATTTCTTTACCCAAATATCAACAGTGAATAATAACGAATTATCCCCGCCAATATTGTGGATAATAACTCTTTAGGATTTATTTATCCAAATATCAATAGTGAATAATGTGAATCCCCAAAAATAAGATTTTTGGTATTTTTGAAATATTGGCCAATACCCTTTGGATTTTACAAACATGCTGTAAAATCCAAAAATACGAGAAAATGATTTTTCTTTGTTTGTGAAATCCATGCTAAAACCATTTTTCTTTAAACTCCAAAATAATATTTTTTGAAAAGGAATGTTCAAAATATGTTTGCATATTGGCCGGATGCACGAAAACAATACTTTTTTTAATGCAATTTTTTTTTAGAAAATAAAAATAATAAATAATAAATTTGGGTCGGGCCTAGTCCAGCCAAGTGGCCGCCCCAGCCAAGTTGGGCCAAAGGCCCAACTTTGTTGGCCTTGGGCTCGGCCGATAGCAGTCCAACCCAAAACCAAAAACAAAGCAGAATACACACACACACACGTGAATTAATTAGCACGTTAACAATACCACGACGAGAGGGTCAATTGTCATTGCCGCCGGGTAAAAGAGGTCGAGGTGGTTTTCTCTATCGTGGTGGTGTCGAAAATAGTGGCTCGTGGTGGCAGAAGTGGACGTCAGAAGGTGACGGGTTGTGCTTGTTGTGGCTGTCATTGTTGTTGTGGCGTCGTTGCTACCTTCCCAAAGGTGGAGAAGAAGGCTTGGGTGTGGCTGGCTGCTACTGGAGCTCACGGTGGAGCTGGTGGTGCTGCTGGCCGGGAGCTGTTGCAGGAGTTAGCGAGGAGAAAGAGAGAGCGGTGAGAAGATGGCCGAGAGAGAGAGAGATAGAGCTGAAGGGGAGAGAGAGCTGGTCGTTGGGTGACGAGAGAGGAGTTGTTGATGTGTTGGAGATGGTTTCCGAGCAGGAGGGAGAGTTGTTGTGTGTGTTTTTAAATGTATTATTTCTTTGCCAAAATTCAAATTCTGCCCGTGTTCCTCTCTGTTTTTTCCTTTTTTTCTGGTTCATCCTCCCCTGGTTCAGTCTCTTTTCCCTGTTCTCTCTATGTAAATTCTCCTCTCCTTCTCCTCTTTACGTAAATTTCCCCCCTCTCTTTGCGTGAAATCACTTCATTCTGCTCTTTTCTTTTTTTTTTCTTCTCTCCTCTGCTCAATTTTCTACTTTCTACGTAAATCTCTCCCCTGTTCCCTCCTTTTTTTTCTCCCCTTTTTTTCTCCTCTGAATGGCTTCCTTTTATAAATGCAGTGGGTAACTGTTGGGTTACCTCTTGCAGCACGCCTGAAAACGTGGCAGTCGGCGGTGAACAGGTGCATTGTCAGCAGTGGTGCAGCCGTCTAGTTGGCAGCGGGGCAGGCGTGCACTATCTGTTGCTTTGGGGGTGTAATTGCAATTTGGTCCTTTAATTTGTAATTGTTCTAATTGCACCCCTAATTAAATTTAAACTTACGATATTGTGCAATTATACCCCTGTCAGAATTTCAAAATCAACTATGTGCCTTTTTTTATTTTGGTCTTTAATTTCTAATTTACGCGATTTAACCCTTAATTGACCATTAGACTCTCAATTTGTTCAATTTGGCCCCCGATTTCGCATAATTGGCTTGGAAAAATTCAAACCGGTCTCCGAAAATTCCAATCTCATCAATTGAGCCCGAATTAAATTCAAGAACTTGATTTCTTATTGACTAAGCCCTTAATAAAATTAATTTGACCAATTTAAAGTATAATTAAGTCCTTGTACTTAATTAAATCCTTCAATTGGACCATATATTAATTCTCAAACATAATTACATTTTTAAATTGGCCAACGATTAAATTAAATTTGCCCATAAAAATATAATTATATCTTTCGACTTAATTTTACCCAGATTTATCCAATAATAAATTACTTTAGCCTTGAATCTGCGCTTTCCTTTATTTCTGGAGACAAAAAGTACGATCGAGCTCTTGAAAATATCCAAAATTTACGCCTTGATTTTCCTACCGACACCGGCCTCTTTTATTTTGTATTTTTGTTATTTTGGGGTAGACTTGGGGAATGGCCCAAAATTGGGTTATGACAATACATACTTTATATAATTGAATGTTAAATTCATATAGCAGTGGTAATTTAGATTATAAATACCTCCAGTTATTTTTGCTTAAGTTCTGAAAATAAATTCTCAATGCAACAACAATACAGCTTCAAAATAATAATAATAAATTTTCCTAGAGAAACCTTTTGATCTATGTTTATCAATAGTCGTAGATGAAGTACGCAGACTATTATTTATAGGTAAATCAAAGACCACTCTCATTAATTTATTAGCTAATTTTCTCCTCCCATCAAGAAGAAAATTAAGCAATTGATCCCCAAGATCAATCTCATGATCTATCTCCATGATCATGATTTTGAATAAAGAAGAACATGAGTGTGTCATCAGGGATATAATGATAATTTCCAATCTTGAATTCATGTCACTAGCAGTTGATTCTCTTCTATTTCAAGTAATCAAATTTTATCTCCACTCCACAAATCATCTCATCTGTTTCATCTCGATTCTGACTTTAGATGCATCTCACCAACAACAACAAATTCAAAGAAACAATAATGAATCCCTCTATTCATTATAATAAAATATTACTTAATTCTTGAGCTTTTTTTATTATTAATAGTTTTTTGATACCTTTATTTGAAGAAACTAATAACGTAACCATCAATTCATGTATTTGTTTTTAGATACTTTTTTTTATTCAAGTAAACTTCATTTCCTGAAAAACACACTTTTGTAGGTCCAGGTGAGCGAGTAAAACCAACAAAGCTTGTTCGTTTTGTCTGTTGGCATCTCGGGTTCTTGACGTACGAGGCTGCTTTAATTCCCAGTCGGGTGACACCATCTGTGCTTTCTCTGCTTCATTTCATATACCTGCGTGTATTCTGTAGTTGATTACCCATCTTCTTCATTGAAGAAGAAATGAATTTAAAAATCTTCATGAATTCTGAACAAAACCTTGCATCTTTAACATTTCACAGCAATTGACTACCGACCTTCTTCATTAACAAAGCATATCCGATTTCGATCAGACATCATCTTATTTGTTCTGAAATCTAAATATATTGATTTTTCTGTCACATTTCGATCCTAAATGTCATGATATGCTCCAACAAAGAACATATTATAAATCCATCTGTAATTAATGCAAAGGAAAATATTTATGTTTTACATATATTATATATTAATTATGTAATTTATTTAATGAAAATGTCATCATAAATGGTAGTTTTTAAAAAAAAAAACAAAGAAAAAAAACTGTTGAAATTCATTCATTAACAAAATGTGGTCACAGGAAGTAGTGTTTCAATTTCAACATAGCTTGTAGCACAATCAAGCATTTGTTGGTTAATTAGCGCTGCCTTCTTTTGTTTCCTCTGTTGACTTGCCTGACTTATTTTTCTTCCTGGTTGATTAGATTTTATATAGCAATGCCGTTCAATTTACTCTTGTTTTTTTTAAATATATATTAAATTAATATTTTTAAAGCATATTCTATAGTTTTGGTATAATAAATAAATAAATAATATTTTTATTTAAATTGTAAGATTATCTTTCATTACCAAACACAAACGTACTAAACTTTCGACAAGAAACCTCAGAGGCCCTAGCACCATAGACTTGTTACGCGTTTCTAAGACTTGTTGGTCTGCCATGTTCAGCAGTATTGCTGTCTTCCATCGGGTTCGTCTCATGGTTTTGTGCATGTTCAGACCTCTTTTTTGAAAAAGTTTTGGCATCAAAACGACGGGGTTCTAGGAATGCATCAAATGTATGGTTTCCACCGCCGAAGACCAAGAGAATTCTGCAACTCACAAGCTACAAGAACTGTATTTCACGTGCCCAATGGACATAAATTCTGGGTAAGTGGAAATTAGGTGGACTTGTTTTGCACGTTATAGAGAAAAAGATAAAGTCTTTGAGCTTGAATAATTATAGTCTTTACCTTCTTTTCAACACAATTCTACATGATTCTCTTTCTAGATGATAACTTTGATGTACGGTAGTGAATATAAAGAGATTAGCTCACTGATCTTCTGGCACATCAATTTGATGGCAATTTGTTAGAGAATAATCTAAATTATATTATGAAACCTCATATAAAAATTTAAGTTTTTAGTTAAGATAGTTCCTGATATTATATCGGAACTTTATTGACCCAGCGTTCAAGAGTTCAAATCTCATTATCTTTATTTTATTTGATAAAAATCAAACATAAAATTATATGAGTTGTGTAAGTTTCAAGCTTAAAGTTTCCTCGACACAATGTACGGCTTCCAACCGATATATTTGACATGGATGTACAGAGATGTTTTAATTCTAATATTTGATAAGCCCTGATCAATGAACCTTCAAAATCCTTGGCACATATAATTATCAAATTATTTTATTAAACACATGAATCATCCTTGCGATTCTAAATTACAATTTTTCTTGGAAACATTATCGATGCCTATTTTATTTTTTTCAAGTTTGAAAAAAAAACAATAAACTCCTACCCGCATCAGAGCATGAGAGCATGGGCACAATACTAGTTAAAACTAAATATATGCTCTATTCGTCAGTGTATTCAAGAAGTTTTTATTGTTGTTGTTGCTGCTGGTATGCAAGAAATTTGACCTGTATACTAACAGCATATTCATGACTGCGGATTCTGAATGCATGTGTCAAATACAACACATGGTATGTTAGAGAATAATATAAATTATATTTTAAAATCTTATCTAACAGTTTAAATTTTTAGATGAGATAGTGTTTTAATATGATTTATAGTTAAGCAAGCACATAAGCATGCAATGAAGAAGTGGAGGGGCGAGAGGGAAGATTTGATTGCATGAACAGAAATCAGATTCGTAAACCATAAGCAAAGATATGAATAAGTTTGGAAATCCAATTACAAAGTAGTAATGTTAGCAAAATAGAGAGAAACCACGCTGTTTAAGTCCTATTTCTTCTCTAACCTTTCGTTTGTATCAATTACACGCCTCAAGCTTCACTGAAGTTTCAATTCTCCCCTTTCATCCATCTCCATCCATTGAACTGACCGAGTTGATGGTATGCCATTCTGTATGTCTTTGTTAAACCCCTTAATTAAGTTTAAAAATATTTTTAATCAAATATCCATCCTACTAATAGCACTGCTATCTTGGTCTTTCACTTGATTTTTCTTCTTCTTTCTAATGAGAGATTTAAAGACTAATTTATTTGCAATATGTGTAGACCTTTCAATACATAATAAAGGTTCATGAAAGGGTAAAAAAAGCATAGAAAACAGGAAAAAATAATTAAAAAAACAACCTCAAACTAAGCAAAATACCAAATAAACTAAACAAAGTCTGATTTAGTAGTATAACTCTCCTACTCTATTTTTTTTCTTCCTATTTTTTTCTTCCCATATGAAGGAAGGGATGAGGACTAAAAACCAAAAGGTGAAAAAACTTGTTCTCACTCGGCCACTTTTTAAAAACATAAAAAAAAGAAAAGGAAAAGGAGGTAGAATTATTGTGTGAGACTATAGTGTAAAAAGCTCTTTAGCTAGGTCTAAAGTGGATTGTCCACCCTCGGCCACTTTTTAAAAACATAAAAAAAAGGAAAAGGAAAAGGAGGTAGAATTATTGTGTGAGACTATAGTGTAAAAAGCTCTCTAGGTCTAAAGTGGATTTTCCACCCTTTTTAGTTTTTTGTACTAAGTGCCTGAATAGTTAGGAATACGATTAGGTTGTTATTTAAAAGTGTTCTTTTATTTATAAATATATTAAAATTATTTTTTAATTTTTAAAAATTATTTTTGATACATCAAAAGAATCTAAAAAAATTAAAATAAAAAAATAAAAATAGGTTTTTTAATTTTTTTTCAAAAATAATTTTAAAATACATTGTCAAACAAGCACTATTTGTGTGAAACACGCTTCAGGTATTATTGAAAAAATGACTATAAAGATTTTCTATTTAATTAAATAATTATTTGTTCCAATAAAAAAAGTATTGGAAATTAACAAACCAAATTTTTTTTTTTGAAGTTTTAATATCCCACGTGAATAAAACAATATTTGTGACTAGAGACTATAAAAAAATATGAGAAGTGAAATATAATATAGTTATCACATATAAATTTTTTTAAAAAAATCCATGTAAATGTAAGCTATAAGAAAAAATGTTAATTGTGGTATACTTACTTCATATCAAAAAGTTAGGAAATAATATATGTTGATGTAGCTTATATACATCATATACGTTATCTATATATATATAAAAAAAAATATTAGGTATAAAATGTAATATAGTTATCATACATAAAAAAAATAAGAAATAATTTGTCTGAATGTAGATTATAAAACAAATATGAAATAGTATAGCTATTACATAAAAAAATATAAAGAATAATATAGTTATTCTATATCGAAAAGTTAAGTTACAATATGTGTGAATATAGTCTATATATATATATATATATATATTACATTGACAAGTTAAGAAATAATTCATGTGAATTAGAGCTATAAAAAATATATGAGGCTAAGTGTTCATAAATTAATTAAAATTTATTAAAAATAAAAGTAAAAAAGTTAGTTCTCACCCCAGATTATGACAAGTCACCCAAGTTTTTTTTTAATAAAAAGACTTTGAAATATAGATGAATCAAACTCGGATAAATTTCATATTATCTCTTTACTTTGATTGGTCATCAAGGATGACTTTAAATAATCAAAGTTATGAACACTATGAAGCGTTTTAATTCTATGTACCTACAAAGTTTTAATAATATAAAAAGACTTTACACTCTTTTTAAGAAAAATTCAATAACACCAAGGTCGCCTTTTCTTGTTATTAGAATGTGATCAATCCACTATTTGTTTTCTTTTTTTATGTCTTTCTCTCCTCTCTCAAAACTAGGGGCTAAACATAAAAAAAAAGGATCTAAATAGAAAATCCTAAAATAAAAGGAATGTAAAATGAGTAAATGGAGAATTTTTGAACAAAAATGATATTTTTTGCTCGAATTTGAAAAAAAAACTTGGTTTTTGTTTTACCTTCATCTTTTTTTTTTAAGTTATTTTTTATACCACAAATTTAATCTTATTTCATTAAATTGACCTCTAATTCAATCATAGAACTTGACCAAACACCTTGAATTGTGAAGAATATGTAAAAAGAAGAAAATGTCAGGGCATAAACAATGAAAGTATAAATGTTGTTATTATGTTTTTTATTTATTTTGATAAACAATATAAATGTTAATTAAAAAACTAATGCTTATATATAAAAATGTAAATCATGAATCATATGCAATAATTATGGGACAATGTTGTTAGTGTGTTTCATTATATTATGATTCTCTTAATCAATAAATGTAAAGAAGTGATTTACATTACTCAAAACAAAATAAATCTTAAAATACATAAACTAATTAAGAGATGCTAATGACAATGAAATTCAAAAAAATAATTATCATTCCTATAAAAGTAAAAGATAGACATGTATGGTATTTAGCCCAAACTTTTCTCTCTGATGCACACAACTATTTTTTATCTTAAAAGATCATTGTTTCTTACCAAGAATAAATAATTTTTTAGAATAAATTTTATTTATATAAAACTCAAAAATATAGATCAATTAGAATACTATTTTTGAAATATTAAATTCATATAACATAATTTTAAAGAAACAATTAATTAAAAAAGGATAAATAAACAATTAAAAAATAAGAGAATAAATATAAATTTCAAAAATATTTAAAAAAAAATAAAAGCAAGAGGTCAAGTGCTATTTATTGAGTATAGGAAGCCAAGCCCGCGTACTGGACCCATTTTCAAATAAAAATGGAGATAAATAGGATAAGTACGAGCGAATTTGCCCGCTCCGCTGGGCTTTTTTATCTATGTAGAAAATTGATTGATTTTATAAATGTTGTATTTTGTTATTTTAATATTTAATTAGTAAAAATGTAACTGATAAAATCTGTTTAAAATGATTTTTTTGAACCAAAAAGTTATTGAAAATTGTTATTGCTAAAAAACTTTGATAAAATTTGTTAGAAAATTTTCTAAGAAGGTGAAATGATTTGTTAGAAATTTGTTGTCACGGATACTCTGGTTAAAAAAAACAAAAAAAAACTGAAACTTGGTTAAAAAAAGAAGACCTGGACACGACAGTTATTGACAAATAAAAAAAAAATGTTAAAAAAAGGTTATTGTTTATTAAAAGAACAAAAAAAAGAGTGTAAAATAGAAATTTAAATTCAAAGCCAAAGTTATATTTATAAGATTTATTAATTGTATTATTATATTAAATGTTTTTAAGAATACCGATATTAATTTTTTTCGCAAGAAATCATAGGTCATTTTTTTTCTCTTTTTATATATTTTTAGGCGATAATATTCAACAAATATGAAAACATATAATTAGTCTCACATATTTTATAGTGCAATCGAAATGGGAAGTGGGTCGTACATTTTTTAATTGTAGATAATCCAGGTAAAGTTGTCAAAAAAATTTTATGAGTTGCTTTTTTCCTTTTGTAATATTAGATCTGACACATTATAAATGAAAATATTGTAAGTTGTTTTTAGAAAAAAAGCTAAATTTTTTACGTGCTATAATTACTTATCTGCTGTCTAAAAAACAACAGTGTAATTGAAACGGGAAGTGACTCGAATATTTTTTAATTGTAGATAATCTAGCTAAATTTGTTATTTTTTTTAGTTGTATTTTTTGCCCAGTAATATTAGACATGAAATATTAAAAACCAAAATATTATAAATATTTTTTAAGAAATAAACTTTAAAAAATAGAGCACAAAATTAAAATTCAAAGACAATTTTTTTTCAATTTTTTTATAAGATTTATTCCTTGTATTATTATATTAAATGTATTTAAAAATACTGATATTAAATTTATTTCTTAAAAAAAATCCAAGATAATTTTTTTCTCTCTATATACATTCCTATGCGATAATATTCAATAAATATTAAAACATATAATTAGTTTAACATACTTTAATTTGACATAAATATACAAATATATAATGAATTTGACATACTTTAAATAATACATGTAATTTTAAGAACAAAATTGAAGCAAATCTAAACTTTCAAATTAAATAATTGAAAACATAACCTGAAATTAAAAGAAATGGGACCAAAATAAAACTAAAATTCATAATTTACTTGCATAGAAAGATAATATTGAAAGAAATCAAACTTGGGGACCGAAAATATAAAGGATTTATAATAAATTTGGATGGAAGGATGAAATTGAAATTCATCAAAACTTTGATACCAAAAATATTAAAAATTCCAGCCCAATCCGATATATTAAAAGAATGAGGACCGAATTGAAAGTCCAATATATAATCAATTTGAATTGAAGGACGAAATTGAATCAAATCAAAACCTATATAATAGCATTAAGGGCAAGAAAACAAAATTGATTTTAAAATATAATAGATGATAAAACCAAAATAAAAATTATTAGCTGAACAAAATTATTTAACTTGAAATTTTTTAAAAATATATGTTTTATGTTGCAGGCTGAGCAAACAATTGTTATAGGATTTGTTGGATGAAAATTAAAATATAATATTTATATATGTGAATTTTTATATAATAAAATAGCTCAACACATCCTATTATAAAAATAGCAAAATTCAAGTTTTAAAATCTAAAATTATTATTGCTCTTATTATAAAAACAATTAAAATTATGAAATTACTCTTAAAAAAAACCTCAAAAACATTAACAAAAGAATAAGCAAGAGAAACAATTAAATTATTATTATTAGTATTATTATTACTATTACTATTACTATTATCATTACCACTACTATTACTATTCTTCTTATTATTATTATCATTATTATTATTATTATTATGAAAGAAAAAAAAAGATTAAACAAATATTATAAATTTTAACAAAACATCGTAAAAAAATATAAAATAAAAATAAAAATTATCATTGTTATTACTGTCAAAGCAATAAAAATTATCAAATTATCCAGAGAAAGAAAACCTAAAAAACATTAACAAAAGAGTAAGGAAGAAAAATAATTATATTATTATTATTATTATTATTATTATTATTATTAGCGTATTAATAAAAAAAAACAATGAAAGGCTAAAAAAAAAATGCTAAAAACTTTAACAAAAGTTCAAACAAAAAAATCAAATAAAAATAAAAATTATCATTATTATTACCGTCAAAACAATAAAAATTATCAAATTATCCCGAGAAAAAAACTCTAAAAAACATTAACAAAAGAGTAAGTGGGAAAAATAGTTAACTAATAATAATAATAATAATTAATAATATGAATTAATAATAATCGATATTAAGAAATAAAAGGATTAACTAATAATAATAATAATAATAATAATAATAATAATAATTAATAATAATAATTGATATTAAGAAATAAAAGGATTAAAATTAAAAATCAAAAGTATAAGGGCTGAAATGAAAATCAACTATATTATCAATTGCAATCAAAGGATAAAATTAAAACAATTGAAACTTCAGTACCGAATTAATTCATCTTTCTAAACTCAATCCGGAAATTAAAAGAAGAAGGACTGAAGTGAAACATTACGATTCAATTGATTTCAATCGAAGGACCCAATCGAACTAAATAAAAACCTTATATACCAGAAATCAATACCATCAATGAAATTAGAACTCCAGGGACCGAACTGTATAAGCCAAACAATAGGAGAGAGAGAAACAGGTGAACCGGCTTTGACCGGCCACCGCCGCGTACACAGCCATCAGGATAGCAAACGCGCCGCACCGGGAGGAAGCACAGGTGGAGGCGCATCGAAATAGACTCCGGAAGCCTAATTCCGGCCACCATATGAGATCTCACGCGCTTCCTGAAGAGGGCGTGAGGCGTAATACCGTCGGTCGCGTGATGAACACGCGCCGACAGTATAAAAAAATAAATAATAAAAAGTACTGGTCAATTACCGGTCTACCCCTGTGATTAACTCATCAATTTTGTCTTATTAGGGGCTATATCCGTAGTTAGCCATTTTTAAAAAATATTAAATAAAAAATTAAAAATATTAAACGGAAAAAGTTGCGGCGACCCGGACCGAACCGGACCGGCCCGCTCGCGTGAAATGACCTTGGTAACCCTCACCCCGGAGCCGTTTTTTGTCGTTTGTGTGGGGCTAAGAACGGTAAAACACTGTTCACAATCGCTAAAGACAAAAAAAAATAAGGTGGACGAACTCGCGCGGCGCACCGGTGCAAATTGCGAGTCCACAATGCCACTGAGTGTATAGCTACAGTGCATCGCCGAAAAATGCCTCCGACCGCCACATCCTGTTTTAGCTATATAGTAATAAAGTAATAAACATGTCAAATGTAAAATAATTATACAAATTTAATACGCAAAAAGAAAAATCAAAATAACAAATTACAAATTATAAATTTGTCACCGCTATAGTATATCTACAGTGAAAATTTGAAAATTTTAATTTTCCCATCATTACCGTAAAGAATTGAAAAAAATATAATAAAAATTATTATTTTTGTCACTTTTCTAGTAATAAGTTTACAAAATTACCATTTTTATTGTACCTGTTTTATCTGAAGAAAATTTGCACGTCGACGTAGACGCAAGTCAAGCTCACAAGAGTAGGGTCCAGTTTCCCTATCATTCATCGATAATGGAAACTACTAGTCTATGATTTGAGTTGTTCTCATGGGAATTCACAACTTTAGCCATAATTTTAGCATCCGCTGAAGAAGAAGAAGAAAGCACTTTCTTATATGTCACCAGTCTTCCGGCCCTGAGAGGAAGTAAAGCGCTAGCATTATCATATGGCTTCAGCCTATTCTGCTTTGCTGCTTGTGTTTTTCTTTTGGATTTCCGAAACTGTAAGTTCCCAGCAGAGCCAGACACCCTCGATAGAAGTTGGCACTCCCCTTCCGGTCGATTTGCTTTTGGGTTCTTCCGGCACGGCAGCGGCTTTATAGTGGGAATTTGGTTGGCTAGTAAGCCAGACGCAACCATCACCTGGACAATAGACCGAGATAACCCTCATGTGACATCAAATGCTACATTGGAGTTGACCAAAAAAGGTGAGCTCGTTTTGAGAAGGCATAGAAATAATGCAGCTGATGAAGAGGAACTCATTGCTAAAGATTTGAAGGGGTCAGCTTCCTATGCTCAAATGCTAGATTCTGGGAATTTTGTGCTCTACAATGAACGTTCTGAAGCAATATGGGAAAGTTTTAACTTTCCTACGGATACTATATTAGGAGGACAGAATCTAAACGCAGGGAGTGAACTGCTCTCCAGTGCATCTGCAATCGATTTGACCACACGAAGGTTTCGTCTTAGAATGCAAGATGATGGGAACCTTGTTTTGTATCCCGTAGACAGTCTAGACCTTCCACTGTATGCGTATTGGAACTCTGCTACTTATGGTAATCCTGGCCTCCATCTAAATTTAGCATTTACAGGAGATCTGTTACTCGTTAACAAAACCTTGCACACAATCCGAACCGTGTCATTCCCTGGTTCGAATTTCAGCAGCCCCTCAATCATCTACCGGGCAACATTAGGTTATGATGGAGTTTTCCGATTGTATTCCCATAACTTCGACGGCGCAACTGAGTACATCATATCCCTTAAGTGGTATGTACCACGGGAACAGTGTGATGTGAGGGGTTTCTGTGGTTTCAACAGCTACTGCACCATGATCAATGATGATCAACCTGACTGTCTTTGTCTTCCGGGAACTGCTTACGTTGATCCCAACCGGAGATTTCATGGATGTGAGAGAAACTACAACGAGGGATCCTGCAAAGATACAAACGAAATGGCATCGTTATATAACATTACTGTTATGGAGCAAATTAAGTGGGGTGACAACGCTTATTTTAAATCATCGATGTCAGAAGAAAGTTGCAGAAAGTCCTGCTTGGAGGATTGTTACTGTGCTGGGGCGCTGTACGAATCAGGGTCTTGCAACAAACAGAAGTACCCAGTGAAATATGCTTTGAGGACAGGGCAAGATCAATCATCAAAAGTTTTCTTCAAGGTGGCTTTGGAGAGTATCAAAAGCAGCAACCATTCCAGTGCCATAGGAATGGCGCCTTCTGTAATCCAGAGGACAAGCAAGAAGGCAGTGGTACAAATTCTTGTTATGAGTTTAGCCTTCATCACATGGTGTTTAGTGGCCCTATCAATCTCTGGCTTTTTCATCTATAAGTCGAGAGTCTTTAAGGGTAGAATGCAGATGGAAAGTGGAAATTTTGGCATGGCCCGTGAACTCACTCTAAGAGCATTCTCTTATCGTGAGCTTAAAAAAGCAACCAGGGGTTTCAAAGAAGAGTTGGGGAAAGGATCTTCTGGAGCTGTTTACAAAGGGACTCTATACAAAGGTAAAAAGGCTATTGCGGTGAAGAGGCTGGAGAAGGTGGTCAGTGAAAGTGAAAGGGAGTTCCAGACGGAGATGCGTTCAATTGGAAAAATTCATCATAAGAATTTGGTTCGGCTTCTTGGCTACTGCACTGAGGATTCCCACAGGCTCCTAGTATATGAATACATGAGCAATGGGTCACTTGCAGAACTTCTCTTCCGAAACGAAAGGATTCCAGATTGGAGCGACAGAGTGAGAATTGCTCTTGATATTGCTAAAGGGATCTTATATCTACACGAAGAGTGTGAAGCACCAATCATCCACTGTGATATAAAGCCTCAAAACATTCTGATGGGTGATTTTTGGACTGCTAAGATCTCTGATTTCGGGCTTGCAAAATTGTTAGTGCCTGATCAAACAAGAACCTTGACGATAGCCAGAGGGACACCAGGTTATATGGCACCTGAATGGACTAAGATCAACACTCCAACATCAGTGAAGGTAGATGTTTACAGTTATGGAGTTGTGCTGTTGGAAATTGTTTTCTGCCGGAGAAATATGGAAATCAACGTGTCAAATCCAGAGGAAATTCTTCTTTCTAAATGGGCATACGAGCTTTTGGTTGAAAGAGAATTGGAAAGGCTTGATCTTGGTGAAGATGTAGACAGGCAGAAACTGGAGAAAATGGTTATGATAGGCCTTTGGTGTATTCAAGATGAACCAGATCTCCGCCCTTCTATGAAGAATGTTGTGATGATGTTAGAAGGAATAACTGATGTATCTGTTCCTCCACGCCCAACAGCAGCTTCTGCATAAGTGTCCACCGTTTTCTCTAAAAGTCTCTGTTTCCTATAGCTGTAGTAGCACACCCAAATAAAAATAATAATTTATTGGTTTTAGGGGAGGGGAAGTTATGGAAGCAGTAGTTTGATCTTGATTGTGTAGTAATACTAATGTGAATCATGCTTGTGTTTCTGTTTCCTCCAAATTCATTGTGTCCATGCTTTGATAATTATTAATGGCCTCTGCATTTATAGAAAATATTGAGTTCCATCTATACAAGGTAATTGTCTCTGGTGAATCGGAATTGTTTCCCAGTTGCAGGTCTTTTCTTCCTCTGGGAAATTTGATTTGTGATGAAACATTTCACGTTAGCACTAGACCTGATGAAGTTTTATTGCGAGAATCTTGACATGGATAAGATAGCAGTTCAAGCTTTAAGTATCTATTATATCCCAAAATTTAACAAAGGAATCCACGACAGCATCTTGTCTTCTTGGAAGAGTGCTTTTGGGTATCAATAAATGAAGACAATGACTCAGCTATCTGGGTCTTACAGGTGGAAAACCACTGAAGTTACAGACAGATTGATTTAGACGTCAAAGATGGTGAAGGGCGGTAGGACCTGTACTAAAGTTTCTACTGTTAGCAAAAAAAATCCTTCATTCATTTCACACGGTTTTAGTTTTTAAGTTAGGTAGAATTTTCTTCTATATTGACAATTAGACTGTATGCTGTATCTGTTTTTCCCTCTCCACCTCCTTCCTTCCTGCATGGCTTTGGAATCATGCCTTTTGCTTCTCATACTATTTCTGCTCTTTGTAGAAACAAGAACTAAACCAAACCAATGTGGTGAAATACACTTGGGTTCTCAGTTATTTCCCACTTCCAACTTGCAATCATGGATATCCCCTTCAGGCCATTTTGCATTTGGTTTCTATCCACAAGGAAATGGATTTGCCATAGGAATATGGCTGATCGGTCAACCTGATAACACAGTCGTCTGGACTGTAAATCGAGACGATCCACCAGTCTCCTCCAATGCTACAATTCACTTCTCGGAAAAGGGTAAGCTGCTTCTTCGAGCTGAGAAAGGCTATGAAAAACCAATTGCTGGTGATTTATATGTATCAGATTCAGCTTCAATGCTTGATTCTGGTAATTTCGTGCTTTACAGTGATTGTAAAATAATTTGGCAAAGCTTTGATTTTCCAACCGACACAATTTTAGGAGGCCAGAGTCTCACTTTTTTTCGTAATTTGGTTTCAAGTGTGTCAAGCTCAAATCACTCGCGTGGAAGGTTTTTCCTCGCGATGCAAGAGGATGGAAACCTTGTGGCCTACCCTAGAAAGAGTGCTGCTCTACCTAATGATGCTTACTGGATCAGTCATACCGATAAAAACGTGGGGTTGAATCTCTCTCTCAATCACCAGGGACTTCTGTTCATGAATATTTACAAATCTGGACCAGATGTGCTCTTATTGGCAAATAGTTCTTATTCCTGTGAGAACAGAACTACAATTTTTCGTGCTACACTTGATGCTGATGGGATTTTCAAGTTGTATTCACACTGTTTTGAGAGTAAAACTAGCTGGAGTGTGCATATTGAGTGGTATGCATTGAATAATCAGTGTGATGTTTATGGTTACTGTGCCTTTAACAGTTACTGCTCAGGAACGGGCACTAATGGTGAATGTTCATGTTATCCTGGATTTGTTTTCAATGATCCCGATGATAAATTCAGTGGATGCTACAGGAATGCCAGTGAAAGTTTTTGTGCAGGCAAGAAAGAAGGGAGAAAGTACCATGTCACCAGAATAGAGAATTTATTGTTTGAACGAGATCCTAATTCTGCCCAAGAGCTCGGAAAGGAAAAGTGTCGTTCGTCTTGCCTGGAAGATTGTCAATGTGACGTTGCTCTCTATATGGGTGCGATGTGTGAAAAGTATACCTTTCCAATTCGGTATGGTAGAAAGAATAAAAACATATCATCTACAGCCTTCTTCAAGGAGGAAACAGTCCCAGGCCAGAAAATCATTATAGAAAGCAAGAAAAGTTCAATTATGTTTCTTGCTATAATTTTTAGCTCTATTGCTATCTTATGTTTCGGCATTGCAATCTCTACTTTCTTCGTGTACAGGGATCGAGCTTTTCTATACGAAAAGCTATCAGAAATCATAAGCTTGACTGGAGAGTTTACTCTGCGATCATTTTCTTATGATGAGATTGAGAAAGCTACAAATGGTTTCAGGGAAGAGTTGGGCAGGGGTTCAGTTGGAGCAGTTTATAAAGGGAAAATAAATGGGGGTGAAAAAACTGTTGCTATAAAGAGACTGGAGAAAGTTTTAGACCAAGGGGAGAAAAATTTCCAGGCCGAAATAACCATCATTGGACAAACTTACCACAGGAACTTGGTTCGATTGCTTGGTTTTTGTTTTGACCGCTCTCGGAGGTTTCTCGTATATGAGTACTTGAAGAATGGCACGCTTGCAGAGATTCTGTTCACGGCTGAGAGGCGCCCAGTTTGGAAAGAAAGAATGAGGATTGCTCTGGACATAGCTCGAGGAATTCTCTATCTACATGAAGAGTGTGAGGCCTGCATCATCCATTGCAATATAACCCCTCAAAACATTCTCATGGATGATTCCGGGATAGCAAAAATCTCCGATTTTGGGTTGTCAAAGCTGTTATATCCGGACAGGATAAGAAGCTCCATGGCCCTCCTCTCACACAGTAGAGGGCACCTGGCACCAGAATGGCAGAGCAATGCCGTGATATCAGTAAAAGCTGATATTTACAGCTTCGGAGTTGTGCTGCTGGAAATCATCAGTTGCAGAAGCAGTATACAAGCAGACGTTTCGACAGAGGATGAAATGATTCTTTCCAGGTGGGCTTATCAATGCTTCGTGGCTGGACAGTTGGATATGCTTGTGAAGGATGAACATATAGAATACGAGTCGCTGGAAAGAATGGTGAGGATTGGACTCTGCTGTGTTCAGAATGATCCGTCTTCACGTCCCGCTATCAAGAATGTGATTTTGATGCTAGAAGGATCCGAAGACATTCCAAATCCTCCATCTCTAGCTCTAGAAATTATCTCTCCTTAGTCTTCAAATAATTCTCCTGTGTTTTGTGCATAAGTTGCATGAATGGAACTGTTGAAATAAAATGTCTTCAATCTGCAGAAAACGTGGCACTGCTCTTCGAAGATTTGAAGATTTTAAATTTTAAGAAATAAGATTTCAGATGTTATCTGATTATTAGATTTGCTAAGTTTTGAATTTGAAAGTGTTTGTTTCAAATCAAAACTCTATCTCTATTTAAACATGCATTTTGAGCAAATAAAGATTATCCTTTTCTCTTTCAATTTTCTTATCAGCCATCCTATCTTCTCTTCAATACAAACAGTAACCGCCCCTGCAAAAACAGAACGAACAAACAATATCAGTTCCATTTATAGTAATTGACGGACATAAACCTACAGGAACCATGTATTTGTGTGTTAAATGGCTGCTCTGTAAGGTTGTTTTGTTTTTGTGAGTGAACATACTCTGATATGGTGTTGGAAATGCTTTAGCAGGGAACAACATTTGTCTGAACAACATCTGTCTGATATTATTTTATCGATAATATAAAAAACATGCTAGTAACCAAAAATATCCCTCCATTCATTGTAATTTATGCTGCTTGTGATTACTGTTTTTTTATATTGTTTCTTCTACACCATCAAAGATTTTTGTTCTATTCGAGGCTTGAAGCATTTATTCTGGCAGGCGATATTGGTCTATGAGCTTCTACATTTACTCTTCGGAAGGGACACCAAAATAGTTCTCTGCAACTTCTTCTCCCATCATTATGAAATGGTGCATTGAGCATTGAATCAAGGCTTTATCGTTTAGCTGAGGGGAATCATTTTTAATTGAGTTCTCTTCGGAGGGGATACCAATTGAGAGGCAGTTCCAGAAGCTCTTGATGAACCATGCAGAAATATTTTCTGTCAAACTTCCATGGCCAAATGCATAAATAAAAGGTGTCGATCGGCATTGAATCAAGGCTAAACGATAAAGCCTTGAACCATGCCTCAAAGCTGTCGATCGGCGTCTGTAACAGGTCCTGAATTCAGATCCATTGCAGCAAAACTAAATCAAGAAACAAAATTAGAAAATGTCATTTCTAATGATATCAAAAGTGGTAAGAACTGATTTAAGAGAGGATATAATCGATTCAAATGGTGCATTGAGCATTGAATCAAGGCCTTATAGTTTAGCTGAAGAAGAAAATACCTGTGACAGACTACGTTGCGCATCAAGGAAAGAGATTTGATGGAGGGATTGGCGTTGGAGGAATCTCACCGAGCTGGAAGCAGCCATTGTTCAAGCCAGCCGTGGGATGAGAGAAAACTTTATCTGTCAGCCATGGGAGAGCAAGCAGATAAAGTTACATTTATCAGTCACTCTGTACCAGGTGCAATGAACGCTTGCTTTCAAAATGCCATCGCTTTTGAAAAAGAAGAGATGATATGGGCCGATTAGCCATTGAGGTAGTGTTTTTTCTTTGTAAGAACTATTATGCACACACTTATAAATCATTGTGGATTTAGTGGGTTTTTTTAATCAAACTTTTTTCCTTATGATTTGAGCCTTTAATGGCCAAATTGGAGGACCGTTAGATCTGATTTATTAAGGATGAGCAAGATTGAAACATAGAGTACCAAAATAAAAGCCACAGCTTTCAACCATATCTCTGCCCATCCGAAGCCCATATAGCAGATTCTTGAAGGTGTTTATTCTAAGAATGTTCAGCTGAAGATATATGAAAGATGATTAAAATAAGTAAATAAATAAATCTACATGAGAAAAGATAGAGTTCTATAAATTATAATTAATTTTTGGACGTGCCGCACAAGGTGTTCATGCAAGAATTATTTAAGGGCCTAAACTACTTTATCTTTCATTAAATTGAAAATGAGAAACAAAAATTCTTATATTTAAGGACATTCGACTGTGTGTTTTTTCCTGAGACTCTCAAGTACATGGAAAATGATTTGGAGTTCATGGATGCTGTGACTTTCTGATTTAGTTCAAAAACACTCCTCAAGCTCTTGTTTTACATACTTTATATAATCGAATGATAAATTTATATAGCAGCGAAGTTTATGTCTTCAAAATTTATAATATCTCCAGCTATTTTTGCTCAAGTTCTGAAAATAAATTCTCAATGCAGCAGCAGCAATACAGCTTCAAAATAATAATAATAAATTTTCTGAGAGACTTTTTTTATTTATGTCTATCAATAGTAATAGATGAAGTACATAAACTATTATTTATAGGTAAATCAAAGACCCCTCTTATTAGTTTATTAGCTAATTTTCTCCTCCAATCAAGAAGAAAATTAGACAATTGATCCCCATGATCTATCTCCATGATCATGATTTTAAATAAACAAGAACATGAGTGTATTATTAGGGGCATGATGATAATTTCCAATCTTGAATTCATGTCATTAACAACTGACCCTCTTCTATGTCAAGTAATCAAATTTTATCTCCACTCCACAAATCATCTCATCTGTTTCATCTCAATTCGGACTTTAGATGCATCTCACCAACAGCAACAAATTCAAAGAAACTAATAATGAATCCCTCTATTCATTATAATAAAATATTACTTAATTTCTGAGCTTTTTTTATTATTAATTTGATACTTTTATTTGAAGAAACTAATAACGAATCCATCAATTCATGTATTTGTTTTCAGATTCATTTTTTTTATTTAAATAAATTTTATTCCCTGAAAAACGTATTTTGTGATTCAGGTGAGCAAATAAAACTCTGAATGTTCCAGATTCTTACAAAAAATTCACTTCCTAACTCAAATTCAACACCTAACATGCAGATTTTAAGATCTTTGTCGTTACATCATGCCGAATTGTTTTCAGAAACTGCTAACCAGCAAAGCTCGTTTGTTTTGTCTGTTGGCATCTCGGGTTCTTGACGTACGAGGCTGCTTTAATTCCCAGTTGGGTGACACCATCTGTGCTTTCTCTGCTTCATTTCATATACCTGCATGTATTCTGTAGTTGATTACCCATCTTTTTCATTAAAGAAGAAATGAATTTAAAAATCTTGATGAATTCTGAGCAAAACCTTGCATCTTTAACATTTCACAGCAATTGACTATCGACTACAGAAAAAAAGGGTAGAATGCTGTATTGAAGAAAAACAGAGTTTTGTATGTAAAGTGTTGTACTGTTTCTTTATTGATACTGCTTTTCAACATGAACTACTAGGCTATACAATTAGGATATTTATACTGATATGGTACAAAGATTTCAGTAAATTAATAAAGGATATTCTATGTAATCATTATATCTCTCTGCTGCTATTATGGCTTTACGAAATCTTCTCTTTAATTGTGAAGATCTGTTGTTGATTACAAATAGGATCCAGTTGATCTGCTGTATTGACTCCTCTTTTGTTACCGTTGGTTCCAGTTGATTTGCTGCCTTGATTATTGTTGATGTCCTGCTGTATAATTTGATTGTTGTTACCGTTAGTTGATTTGCTGCATTGACTGTTTATTTGCTGCTGGATTTGCTCATTGTTGCCATTTCTGGAATGCTGCACTTGAATTTCTGGAATGCTACCGTTAGTTGATTTGCTGCATTTACTGTTTGTTTATTTGCTGCTGGATTTGCTCATTGTTGCCATTTCTGGAATGCTGCACTTGGATTTCTGGAATGCTGGATTTAATGCTGCATGGCTGGGTTGCATTGCTAACACCGACCTTCTTCATTAACAAAGCATATCCGATTTCGATCAGACATTATCTTATTTGTTCTGATTTTCTGCCACATGTCGATCCTAAATGTCGTGATATAATCCAACAAAGAACATATTAGAAATCCATTTGTAATTAATGCAAGGGAAAATATTTATGTGTTACATCTATTATATATTAATTATGTAATTTATTTAATGAAAATGTCATCATAAATGGTCCATACTTCATAATCATATATGTTTTCATAAACGACTTATACTTTGATTACAATAAATAATTAAATAAATACAAGAGACCATGAATAAAAAGTGAATCGATGGATCGACCTAAGACTTAGTAAAATTTACTAGAACCCTAAAATGTCCTGTAGCTTCAAAATTACCATCAATTAAAAAATATTTGTTCTTACGATTTAAAAATGCTTTAAAACAAAATTAATTTTTTTTTCCTTACTACAAATTAATATAGTTTTTAAATATATTTTAGATCACTTTGATAGGTTAATATCAAAATTAAATTCCTAAAAAAATAATATTATTTTAATATTAATTTAAATAAAAAACATTTTGAAAAATAATTTGCAACACACTTCTAAACATTCCGTGAATACATAGAAGCTTTGTTCCTTGTTTTTGTTGAAGGCACCATTAATTTCAAAGAGAGAATAAAGAGAACCTAAGGAATCTATAACATATAACACTTCTTTTCTGAAATTTGAATATATTGCTGAGCTTAAAATCAGCTACTTAATGCATGTTACTGTGGTCAGGGGAAATTGTTCAAGCTCTCCAGATAAAGCTTCGGAATACCAAATTTATGCAGGACACAATTAATAATCCCATGTTGACATGATTTTTTTTTATAAACAGGGTGTCCGGGTCAATGTACACACACCATAACTAATTCTCAGATCCATTAAATATCCTGCGTCCAATAAACAAGTAAAACATCGCAGGGTGACAAACATGCATGGTGGCACTAAAAACCCTAGTTGGACCAGGAGAATACCCCACCTGCATGCTGATATGATTTTGTAATCACAGGAAGTAGTGTTTCAATTTCAACATAGCTTGTAGGACAATCAAGAATTTGTTGGTCAATTAGAACTGCTGCCTTCTTTTATTTCCTCTGTTGACTTGCCTGATTTATTTTTCTTCCTGACTGATTAGATTTTATTTAGCAATGCCGTTCAATTTACTCTTGTTTTTTTTTTTTTAAATATATTAAATTAACATTTTAAAGCATTTTCTATAGCTTGGGTATAATAAATAAATAAATAAATTTCTATTTAAAAAATATTTTTGTAAAATTATCTTTCATTACCAAACACAAACGCACTAAACTTTCGACAAGAAACCTAAGAGGCCCTAGCACCGTAGACTTGTTACGCGTTTCTAAGACTTGCTGGTCCTCCATGTATTGCTGTCTTCCATCGGGTTCGTCTCCTGGTTTTGTTCATGTTCAGACCTCTTTTTTGAAAAAGTTTTGGCATCAAAACGACGGGGTTCTAAGAATGCATCAAACGTATGGTTTCCACCACCGAAGACCAAAAGAATTCTGCAACTCAGGCTACAAGAGCTGCATTTCACGTGCCCAACGGACATAAATTGTAGGTAGGCGGTAATTAGGTGGACTTGTTTTGCACGCTATAGAGAAAACGACAACGTCTTTGAGCTTGAATAATTATAGTCTTAACCTTCTTTTCAACACATTTCTACATGATTCTCTTTCTAGATGATAACTTTGATGTACGGTAGTGAATACAAAGAGATTAGCTCACTGATCTTCTGGCAAATCAATTTGATGGCAACTTGCTCCAATGTCAAATATGTTAGAGGATAATTTAAATTATATTATAAAATCTCATCTAAAAACTAAGTTTTTAGTTGAAATGGTTCCTGATATTATATCAAAATTTTATTGACCTAGCGTTCACGAGTTCAAATCTCATTATCCTCATTCTATTTGATAAAAATCAAACATAAAATTACATGAGCGGTGTAAGTTTCAAACTTAAAGTTTCCTCGACACAATGTACGGTTACCAACCGATATATTTGACATGGATGTACAGAGATGTTTTAATTCTAATATTTGATAAGGAAATTGCCTGGCAAAAACTGGAGAAGAATAATGGAGGGGGGGATGAATGAAAGATCCTGGTCTCGATGTTATTCTTTATAAAGAGCTCACCCTTGAGACATAGAAGAGCAACAAACGTTGTTTAATTTACAGTAGAGAATAGACACTTTGATGGCAACAGTTTTTTTCCTGATCTCCATATACCTATTCTTCTCCGCAGAAATATCTCAATCCCTGCAATCCAACATAACAAAAGGCTCCACTCTTTTCACCAATTCCACTCCAAACTTCTGGCTTTCTCCTTCTGGCCATTTTGCATTCGGATTCTATCCTAGTGGAAATGGCTTCAAGGTGGGCACTTGGCTCATTGGAAGGCCAAGAAACACAGTTGTGTGGACTGCACTGCGAGATGAACCTGCACTCTTACCAGGGGTAAGCCTTGTTTTCACCACAGATGGAAGGCTTTTGGTACTGAACTTTACTGCAGTTCAATTGATAGCCCAAACGAATCAAAAGGCACAAGTTGCTGCCATGCATGATTCAGGCAACTTTCTGCTTTATGGCTCCAACATGGAAGTTGTTTGGGCTACTTTCCGATTTCCTACCAACACTCTTTTGGTAACACAAGAACTGGGTCCTGACAAGATTCTATATTCGAGCAAATCTGATACTGATGATTCTGCTGGAGATTTTAAGTTATGGATGCAAGGAGATGGAAATCTCGTTGCTTATCAATCAAAAAGTTTGCAAGTGGTTAAATATTCTTATTGGTCATCACAGTCTAAAAGCAATACACGGGGTGTATCTTTAACTTTCGCAGCAGATAGCAGATTGTATCTTGTGAACTCGACAGGGTTTTCCATCAGGAATTTGACAGGAGGTACACTTCCAGTCAATAAGACCACATTGTATCGAGCAACATTTGATGTTGATGGTGTTTTAAGGCTTTACCAACATCAAATGGGAACTGATGGAAGCTTGAATTCCATTGTCTTATGGTCAGCCATAAATAGAGAAGATCGTTGCTCGGTGAAAGGAGCTTGTGGGCTTAACAGCTATTGTGATCGTAACGGCGCAGACAATATCGCCTGCTTATGTCCTCCTGGTTTCGATTTTGCTGATCCCAACCAGCCCAACAAGGGCTGCAAATTAAATTCCAGCGTAGATAATGATTGTTTTCTGAAAGGAGCTAATGACGATTACATGATTTCCACTCTAGAAAACACTATCTGGGAACGAGACGAGTACGAGGTTTTGACGCCTGTGAGTGAAGAAGCATGTTCGAAAGCTTGCCTGGAGGATTGCTACTGTGTGGTGGCCATGTTTAAGGACCAAGTTTGCTTTAAGCCAAAGCTTCCATTGAGGAATGGAATAAAAAATAGCAGTAGTCCTTCTACGTCATTTGTTAAGGTTAGAATAACCAATACAAAAAACATCATCACAAAGAAGCTAGGCAAGGAACTTCTAATTACTGGAGTGGTTTTGATTGCCTTTTCTTTGGTGATCCTTGCATCATCTGGATATCTCATATACACACATCAGATCTGGAGTTTGAAAGTGATGACAAGCCAAGATTGTCCACCAGATGTCCTTCGAGATATCAATTTGACGTCGTTTAGCTATGATCAACTTGCGGTAGCTACCAATGACTTCATGGAAGAGATTGGAAAAGGGGCGTCAGGGAGGGTCTATAAAGGGTCAGTGCCGGAGAATGGCGGGAAAGAAATAGCAGTGAAGAGGTTAGAGAAGCTGGTGGAAGACGGAGAGAGGGAGTTCCAAAATGAAATGAAGATAATTGGGCGAACTCATCACAAGAACTTGGTACGTTTGATTGGCTTTTGCTGCGAAGGATCAAATAGGCTACTTGTATATGAGCTCATGAAAAATGGTTCATTAGGAAACCTAATCTTCAAGAACAGGAAACCACCAAGCTGGGAAGTAAGAACCAGGATTGCTCTGGAGGTAGCAAAAGGGCTTCATTATCTACACGAAGAATGCGAGACCAGGATCATCCATTGTGACATTAAGCCCCATAATGTGCTCATGGATGAATCTTTGTCTGCAAAAATTTCAGATTTTGGACTGTCCAAGCTCTTAAAACCTGACCAGACAAGAACATACACGATCCCAAGAGGCACAAGAGGCTACGAAGCTCCTGAGTGGCACAGACACAACACACCTGTCACAACCAAAGCTGATGTCTTCAGTTTTGGCATCTTACTGCTTGAGATTGTGTCTTGCAGGAAGAACGTTGACTTGTTAGCTCCTGATGATGAGATAATACTAATGGACTGGGTTCAGGGGTGCTATGGGGCTGGAGAGCTAAAGAAAGTGGTTGGTGAAGTGGAGGTGAACTTGGAAGAATTGGAGAAAATGGTTAGGATTGGATTGTGGTGTGTGCAAACAGAGATAGATTTACGGCCAACAATGAAGCAAGTGATTTTGATGATGGATGGGACTATAGTTACACCACCTCCTCCTCCACCAAATCCTGCTGCTAATAATTGAATAGCAGATTATGAAATTTATTGCATCGAATAGTGTGGCTGCCATGAAAGTTGTTGCATTTTATCAAGGTTCTAGTTCAATAATATATTTTTTTCATCATCAACAGTTCAATATATAGTTAAGTTCTGCAATATGTATCTCAGCTGCTTCTGCAATATATATATATGAATAATTCAATCCAGAGTAGAAGACAAACAGTAGATAATAGAACTAGCTAGCCTTCAAGAGATCAAAATCTGAACCAGGAAGAAAAACGCATTATTTTTCTTCATTTTCAATTCCCAACCTGTCAATATTTGGACTTGAATGTCCTCATAATGAATGTAGAGACTCAGCTCAGATATATGAGAAAGTTTCATCTGTAACGGACTTCTGTTCTTGTCAGGTTCAACTTAAAAGTGATATTGTTTTAAATTTTAATAAAATATATTCTCTTGGATAAAATTTTAAAGAAACAATTCTTATCTCAACCAAGTTTTATTTAAATTTTACTAGATTAATTAAATTGAATAAAACAATTTGATTAGATCAGGTTAATATTCAAACCAATTTAAAATAAAACTCTTAAAAACAATTTTATATTCATACTAAGTCTTAATCTATTATTTATTTATTTATACGAGAATTTTAGAAATATAAATATAAGTAAAAAAATAAAAAATATTAGAAAGGAAATAAAATTATAAATAGATAGATTTTTATTATTTCGCAATGAATCATATTTTTTCCCCCGAGTGTAGAAAATAATTAATAGAATATTAGCAGTGATTTTATGGACACAAATTCTTATAGGCCGAATTGTAAGGGTCATGGGCCCAGAGCCTTAACATGGTCCGGGCCTCGAGATGTTAAATTCAAAACCCGCTTTTACTTCTGGCGGGAAAACTCATTTTTGGCACCAAAATATAAACTTTCAATAAACCAAAAATCCCCAATCTGAAACACCAAATCCTCCATCTCTCTCTGCTCAACACCGACGAATATCATCATGCCGATAAACAAAGAAGAGCAAGAAATACAGACAGCGAAACGCGCATTTGTCAATGCGCGTGGAGTAGGGAATCACCAAGAGGAAGCAAGATGGGCGAATTTGATAGGAGATATGTATAAGAACAGAGGAGAGTATGTGAAGGCATTGAAATGGTTACGTATAGATTATGAGGTTTCGAATAAGTACTTGCCTGAGAAGCAGTTGCTACCTACTTGTCAATCTATTGGAGAGGTTTATCTCAGGCTTCATGATTTCAAGCATGCTTTGGTTTATCAGGTTAGATTTCTGAATTGGATCTCTTTTTGTATTTTTTTCTGAGAAAATGAAAATTTTGGTTATATTTTGTTTTTCGGAAATGAGAAGTGCGTTTTGGATATTGGGTGAGGGGAATTGGTGGGAAGTTTAAATTTTGAGGGGAATTCGGGGGTTTTGTTTGTACTAAGTTATGATTTTAGGGTTTGATTCTGGTCAGATTATGATTTTTTTTAGAGAGAATAAAAGGAGAATTGAGTTTTTTGTTGCGTGTGTGTGTGTGTATGGGAGGGGTTGAGAATTGAAGGAAATATGATTATTTGTTTTTGAAAATATTGTATTATTTGTGGTTTTTGTGGCTTTTAAATTGTAAATTTTATACAAATTGCTGGCTTCTAAGAAATTTGGAGAAATTATGGTGGTTTGAGTTGTGAGTTTTGAAATGTCTGCTGGAATGGATATTAATAGAAATAGCTGAATGGAGGTGATTCTTTTTTTTTCTTGGTGTCTTAAACTATCAAGAGGGTTTTTGGATCAAGGGAAGATATGAGTTGTCTAAAATCCGGGTTGTTAAACTTTGAAAAATACTTAAATAAAGGGTTATAGCAGGATGTTACTTGTGAACTTGGAGTAAATTTCTGCTTTAAAAGCAAAGGTTGCAAGAAAGTGGATTTGTTATCGATATGGGTTATTAAAAGATGATTCATTATTGCAGAAAAAGCATTTGGATCTAGCCAAGGATGCCAACGACCTTGTTGAACAGCAGAGAGCCGGCACCCAGCTTGGTCGAACATACCATGAAATGTTTTTAAAATCTGACAATGACCATTCTTCAATTCGGAATGCCAAGAAGTACTTCAAGTCAGCCATGAAGCTAGCTCAGACTCTCAAGAAAAACCCACACACTAACAAATCGTCTTTCCTCAAAGAATATATAGATGCCCATAATAATATAGGAATGATTGAAATGGATCTTGATAACTTGGAAGAGGCCAAGAAAATACTTACTAGAGGACTAGAAATATGCGATGAAGAAGAAGTTAATGCAGATGATGATTGTCGGAGCAGGCTCCATCACAATCTTGGAAATGTGTACATGGAGCTGAAGGTGTGGGATAAGGCTCAGGAACACATTAAAAAGGATATTAGAATCTGTAATAGAATAGGGCATTGCCAAGGGGAGGCTAAAGGGTACATCAATCTTGGTGAATTGCATTACAGGGCTCAAAAGTATGAGGAAGCAAATCTTTGCTATCAGAAGGCACTTGATCTGGCAAAATCCATGGAAGATGAGGATGCTTTGGTCAAGGAAATTGATCATAATATTGGAACTGTAAAAGAAGCTATGAAAGTGATGGATGAATTGAAGAAAGAAGAACAGAATCTTAAAAAGTTAACTAGAAGTATAGTCACTGCAAGGGGAACACATCATGAGCGGAAGTGTTTGCTGCAGCAGAGTGCAGCCCTTGATAGCCTCATTGAGAAGTCAAGCATTATACTTGCATGGTCGAAGGTAGCCGATCTACCATACATATTGTAAACTCCTAATAGATTTGGCAATATCTAGCTGCTCTTACTTGGAAAACATTATAATAGTTTTTTATTGCATTAAAAATTGGGAACATATTTACATGAGATGCATTCATTTTGTGTCCCCTTGCTAGTTTTGATCATCTCATTGTGCTCTTCTTAGAGAGAATCTCCACATTAATGCTGTCCTAAGTTAATAGAAAAGGAATTTCGTATATATTTTTGAAACAGATCTAGTTAAATTTCATTCACTTGTTTGAGTTAGGATTTACTATGTTGTCATTTACACATTTTGAACTGTTGAGACTGTATGTTGTTTTTAGGCAAAAGAGAAACTTTCAGCTAAATCGATTTTACATGGCATGTATCTCTGCCCCCTTCCTCCACCCATCATTGGATTGTGTGATTGTATCATTGCAGCTGGGAACTATGTTTTCAGTGCTATTTTGTGATTTTAAACCGAGCAATTTTGTTATGTTATATGTCTAGCATCATGAATTTGCAAAAAGGAAGAAGAGAATAGCAAGTGAACTCTGTGATAAAGAGAAGCTGGGCGATTCCTTTCTACTTCTTGGAGAATCATACCAGAAGCTTAGAAAATTCAAGAAAGCCATTAAATGGTTCATGAAGAGTTGGGAGACGTACAAATCAATCAACAACTTGGAGGTAGTTTCGTAGGTTATATGGTCCTTTCATATGCTAATTCCCCTATATACCTGTTAATAATCTTATGGTTGATTGAGGGGAGAAATTAAACTTGATATAAGAGTTGGCGCACATGCAAGTCAAGATGCACTTCACGTTTGACAGTCAAAGCTCTAACTATTAATGATTATTGATTTCAGGGTCAAGCATTAGCAAAAATTAATATTGGTGATGTTCTGGACTGTGATGGTGATTGGATGGGAGCTCTAAATGCATTTGAAGAGGGCTATAGGTAGTTTTCTCTAACATCTTGTTTTTCTCAGAAACTCCTCTGTTTGAATTAGAAGATCCATGGAGTGTCTAGCATGACAATATAGGTGTTTTAGGCATAACAGCATTTACAAAGTACATCTTGTTTTTTAATACAAGGCTCAAATGCAGCCAAAGTGGGCAAACTGGGAAGTGTGCATGTAAATTGACTATCGGTAAACAAAATATACTCGACTACTCAAGGTATTGCAGCATGTAGTTCATTCCTCAGGGCTTGTACATTAATTTAATTTATCATTACTGAATTTGGTTAAATTATTAATTGTTACTAGGTTATTTCTCATCATCAAAATGCTCTAGTTAACTCAAAAGTCATGCATTTTCGTTCATATACAAGGCTTGTTGGAAAACTACAGGATTTAAATTATATGCAACAGAAGCACCTGAAGTATTAAACAAAATAGATATTAGTTTGGTAATGGTTGGTAGAGCAGCAAACTCAAATTCGCCAAGAATCTCATCTTTTGGTGAATATTACATGGGCCTGAAAGGATGCCCAATTGCATGTTAGTAATTTGAATTTGCAAGAGTTACAACATAGGAAAATAGAAGGACGGGAAAAATATAATTCAGACTATTCCCTTTGAGGGTCACCTGAAATAATTCTGTTTGCAAAGAAATCTATCGTCTTGTCTACTTGTACCTAATTCTTAGGCTTATAACTTTGAGCCTCACTTGTCTTGTTTTCCTATTATGCAGGATTGCTGTAAATGCTAATCTTCCCTCTGTTCAGCTTTCAGCATTAGAGAACATGCACTATAGCCACATGATAAGATTTGAAAATGAAGAAGAGGCCAGGTAAATTTGGATTATGCAAGACCCTTCATCAATCTAGGTTATCCACTCGGAATTAGTTTTGATTGCTTAGGAATTTCAACTTTAGAAGTTGATAACCCAAACACTAGTCTTACCGTAAGTTGAAGTTTGAAGGTTTTCTTGCAGAGGCATAAATATGTACTATCACTCAAAGAAGGGTATGTTTTTGTAGGAGGTTGCAGCATGAAATTGAGAAGTTAAAGTCCGAAAATTGGGAGATTGAAAGGAAGAATTTGGCAGCGGATTGCTGCTCTGAGACTGATACAGAAGGGGATGATCACTTGTCAGATTGTAGATCTAATGCATCATGCTCCCAAGAAATTAACGAATCTGGCTCAGCAGGATCAAAATATTTAGCTGGTGCTGATGGGTTGAATGATGATTTACCTCTGATTTCACTCCTTCGGTCCCATAAAAATTCTCCCAGAACTAAGTCAACTCAAGAAGAAATGCATAATACTTCTACTTGGCCAACCAAAGCCTCGCCACAGTGTTTTTCCAAAACAGCTAGTGATCAGCAGACAGTTCTTAGCCGTAAACGTATTAGAATAGTCCTTTCAGATGACGAAGATGAAATGCATGATGAGGTAGACTGCTCCAGAGAAAGGCTCCATAGATGCCCGCCGGAGGATGTTGCTACTTCTGATGGATGTGGGTTAAACAATTTCTTTTTCAATCATGAATGATTAACTTATTTAGGATAACAAATTCCATTTCTATTAGTACTGAATTACTTATTTAATTGCAGTGTGTGCAAGCAATCCCGCTATTTCTGCATGTGCATTTCAGGTATGAAAATAGATAGGTCAAAAGCTGAATTATATTGTTCCATTGTGAAGTTGATTGCTAATTCCCTTACAATTTATTTGGCAGGGTGTATCAACAGTTGATTCCAAATGTACTACCAGCTCCTGGAATCCCAATAACAATGAAGAAAGCACTTCTTCATACAAATCTCGGAGCCTTAAAATTGTGACTCCCAAAGGCAAAGTTTTCAGATCTTCAAGCAACAATGAAGTTGCTTTTGCATGTGATCTTGCTGCTAGTGGTTCCAAATGTGATGTCCCAGAGAACTTAGCGCATAAAAACAATGCTGCCCATCTCAGGTTGCACAATTCTGGGAATGAAGATAATGTGAGTGTTACATGTGCTATTATTAATTGTCGTACCATTATAATTTACAAGGGAGATCTTAGAGACACTCCTCTCCATCGATTTTTCATGAAGTAGATCTTGAATCTGCAACCTTTTGGTTTCAAACCTGATATGCTTATTATGGAACTAGCTAAAGGCCATCTTTTAGGAGATAGAGATGATGAAGAATGCTTATTTATCCATCTTTTAGGAGATAGAGATAATGAAGAATGCTTATTTATCACTGTATTTCCTATACTATAATTATTTGGTTGCTGCTGCTGTAAATTGCTAATATGATCTCTTGTACTGACTGCAGCAGAGCATTGTATTCAGAATTGACAATGACCTGATACAAGTAGATGCAGCTTCGTACCTCGCGTTTGATAAATTGAGCATTGAGTCTATGACTGTTGAGCTGGCCTGTTTGTACTATTTGCAGCTTCCTACAGAGAAGAGATCAAAAGGTAGGCATGACTGTTGGACTTTATATGCTTTTATTTTCTGACAATCCTAATTTTGGGCATATGAGTTGTAATCCACATAAATCTAATAAATAACAATAACGAAACAAGCTGCTTTTGATTAACGAGTGGCAGAGTTTATATTAAATGGAAACAGGAATGGACTTAAATTCACCTTCCATCACTTGATAGTGCACTGTTTTGAAAGGCTAACAATGAGCAGTGAGCAAAAGTCTTTTCTTTTTCTTTTTTTTTTCTGTTCAAAAAACAATATACAGTTTGGCAGGATTGCAGTGGTAATCATGCCATGTGTATTCCTAAAGTTAGTTGGCAGAGAGATTCTTTCCGTGAAGGTTTCGATGCTCTAAAGGACCTGAATTTGCCTTCTAAATGACCTGTGGTGGGCTTCAATGGTGCCAATGCTGAGTTGCAAATATATGCTTTACGTTACATGCATAGTGAGGTTTTGCCCAGCGTATCAAGCTTAGGCTCCTTTGTTGTACATGGAACGTGGATATGCCTAAATTGCAGGACAGTGAACCTTTTGTTTGCTACGGTCTCAACTGTGCATAGACTCCGTTTCGCACCTTTATTTGAATGGGTGGTTTTCCTAACAGTACTTAACCAATGGAGTGGAAGTGAAGTTTTGGGTTTAAGTCCTGCTCTTGTCATGCAAATATAGAAAAAGAGTGAAGAACAACGCACATTAGAAGGAATTTTACTCTACCGCATGTTTATTTTCTTAAATCTATAACCTAAAAACTTCTCGCAACAACTTAATTAGAAGAACTTTCACACTCCTGCGTGTTTATTATTTAACAGGATTATTTTCCTTTTTTGGTTACATCACTTCTATTAACACGTGGATTTTATCTCATTAGGTCTCTTGCCCATCGTTCAACATATGAAATGTCATGGAAGAGTTCTAGATTCCATGGAAGCATTTGGAACTCTCAAGGTTGATCAAGGAAACATCCTAATAGAAGTTTCCATTAATGGTATGTGTCACAACTTCTGATTTCTTTTTTGGTTACATCACTTCTATTAACACGTGGCTCAAATTGTGTTGAACGTGATTCTGTCAACAAGTTGACAAGTTGAGGAATTGTACTACTGGAAAATATGAGTTGTATAATGAGAATGGCTTAAATAAAACTGCAACATTCAAATGATATATCTGCCTGATGCTTGAAGAAATACCACTTTGGAAGGGAATCCAACCGGAACAGTTTTTTAGAACTCAACTTCAACTTTGCTCTTTTATTCTCTAGTAAATTACCCAAGATACTCAAAAGTGTGGTAGAGGCAGCATAGCCATGTTCAACAACAGTCATAGTAGATGCTGCTACTTCATTCTTTTCGTTTCAAGTTTTTTCATAATGCCGTCTTCTTTCTTCAATGAAATAACAGGTTGGGTTCAAAAGCGCTTGATGAAGCTGTACATCGACTGCTGTGAGGAGTTATCCGAGGCACCTAATATGAAGTTGCTTAAGAAACTATACATTTCAGAGGTAAACATGGAGTTGATTAGGTGCTGATTGGTGAAAGGGAATCTTGTTCTATTATCGGTGGTGGCAGGATGGGAGTATCTGCTGGGGCTTGGGCTTGACTTCATGAATGATTTTGGAGAAGCAGTTGGGGTTCTACATATTCAAACTGGTTTCTATTTTTTTCTATTCATTTTTTTTGTGTGTACCAGGTAGAGGATGAAGTCATTGGATCGGAATGTGAATTGCAAGATATATCAGTAACTCCCCTGCTGAATGCCCTGCATACCCACAAAACAGTTGCCGTGATAGACCTTTCCCATAATTTTTTGGGTAATGATAGTTGGCTTTTGATAGTAACTTCTATATGGATCTTTTTCTGGATTATAAAGGACATGCCTATTGTTTCTCAACATGCTTCTGAGACAGAAGCTGTTATTTTACCATCATCTTTGATTTTCTGCTCTGCTAATACTAGCTGTCCGTTGGTTATTGTCTCCCAGGGAATGGAACAATGGAGAAACTTCAACAATTTCTCACATCAGGGCAAAAATACGGTGATTTGACTTTGGATTTGCATTGCAATCGATTTGGTCCAACTGCTTTATTTCAGGTATGTAACTTGCACAGCAACTGTTGTCATTTCTGCATGTATACAATTGATTTTCTGAATTGATTTAGAGTATTCTAGCTCTCACTTGGTTGCTCTCATGCATTCATTGTGATTCCTAAATTCAAAGGATCACGTTCTCAGCCAATTGCAAATATGTAACTGGGAAATCTGGACACAAAATGATGGGAATATTGTGGCTATTTGGTTTGAAGTGCTCTGAGAAGTTGTATATGAAGTTTGCATGTTCCACAGCTACCTCATCTCATCAATGATAAATTTGTTAAAATGACATCAGTTTTAGGGCCAGCTAAAACCCATACTTACAAAAGAAATGAATGGACCACATGGGACACAGATCTATTGCAATTTTACAACCTTATATTGCTTTAAAACTCCTATTCCAAAAACTTTTGTTTTCAAAAAATGATAACATGGCATTTGGATATTGCAATCTTGGACGAATAAATAGCTAAGCTGCACAAAGTGTCAAAATTGTATTGAATAGGAACTGAATGCTCTTTCTTCTTGAGAGTCTTGTCTCTTAAATAGACAATAAACCTAGCTACAAATTAGGGCTAAGTATGAAAGCATAAGTGTTCTACTAAAACACTACTATCTATAACTTATAATTAGTTTCCTAATTAGTACATAATTAATTCCCTTGACATCCCCCCTCAAATTGATGCTAGTCGATCAAGAAGCATCAATTTGTCAACTAAATAGTAATATCAGTCCGGCTAAGGTAGCCCAAAGGAAGCAAGCCCAAAAAAAACAAAGGAGAGAGCCGAAGGTGCCACTGCAAACCAGAAATAGAGCAATAAACACCACTCAGCCACCACGACAACCACCGAAACAGAAAACCCACGAAGTCGATGACCACCGACAGTGCCAACACACCAAAAAAAAATTGTCCTGCCACACAAGGATTAAAAAAATCTTCGTGTGTCAACAGACCCAGCCACAACCAAGCCATAACCAAGAATCACGCCAGAACAGAAGAGAACTGACTCTACAATCACACGAGAGCCTTGTTTCAAAAAAATACAGCCCAGAAACCAAGACGATGCCGAGGGGCTGTTCTCCGACCAAGCCACAACCAAGAATCACGCCAGAACAAAAGAGAACCGACGCTACAATCACACGAGAGCCTTGTTTCTAAAAAATACAGCCCAGAAACCAAGACGATGCCGAGGGGCTGTTCTCCGACCAAGCCACAACCAAAGAATACACCATAAGCGTTGAAATAGATGTATTTAGGAAAAATACAGTCAAAGATACCGAGAGCCATGGACAGCACGGGGAGGGGGTTGCAGCTGCCAAGGGGGCTGGCTGCTGCAGCCCCTTAAACAAAAAAAAAGGGTTTCCTTTGTGTTTAGGATTTTGGCTCTGATACCATGTCAAAATTGTATTGAATAGGAACTGAATGCTCTTTCTTCTTGAGAGTCTTGTCTCTTAAATAGACAATAAACCTAGCTACAAATTAGGGCTAAGTATGAAAGCATAAGTGTTCTACTAAAACACTACTATCTATAACTTATAATTAGTTTCCTAATTAGTACATAATTAATTCCCTTGACACAAAGGCCATGGTTTTCTATTACTGTTAGTTTTTACAAGTGCTCATCGTGTTATTATTTGAGGACAAGTGGTTTAGAAAATTTGATGTTGGCCAATTGGAAGTAATACATAAAACTTAAGTTGCCCACTTCTACTAAGTAAAAAAATTTAAAAGACAATAAAAGTCAAGAAAAAATGCATGGAGAATACGTGAGCCAAAAAGAGTGCAATTAAATACAAATCATGTTTACATAGTCAATTTTATGTACAGTTGGAAGTTCACTAACTAGCAGAGAAATAGCATTCTGTAAAAGCAATCAATAGGTTGTCTAGCACAACATTTAGACATTGGTCTAACATCTTGAAACTGGTGCATCCTTTGAACATGGTTAATCACCACTGAGCTGGTAAATGTTATATGCTCCAATGATTTAAACTATTGTTAAAACATGAAAAAATAGGGACAGCATCAAATATACCACCAAGCTCTTGAGGTATTATTAATTTTGCACCCAAACTATTGTTATTTCATTTTTACTAGTAATCTATTTGAATTTCTCAATTAAGGACTTCTGGTAGAATACTTAACGTTTAGTTTTCTATAAAATGATGTTTCAAAAAAACAAAATAGTACAATTTAGATGGAAATATGGACTAAAGCCTTCAAAATCAATGAAAGTCCTTAATTGAGATTTTCTAAAATTTAGAGGGTAAAATTGATGCCAAAAATTAGTTTGTGGTATCATTTAGACTACATATAGGGTTAGCGGTGCTTCTGAGGTTTGTCCAAAAGCAATATGGTAGTTTAATAAATTAATGTTTATGGAAGTTGTATGATATGCAATTCAATTCTTTCTTGAGTATTTGATAGTGTCATCGGGTTTTGTCAAGTTCAAGTTGTTGTGATAGACTTGATTTGGCTTCTGCTGCAAGCCTTTATCATGCATAGGTAAGCAGCGATGCATCTTCTCAATGTATAAGAGTTCAATGCCATTGTTTTTTCTTACGAGGTTAATTTTATTCCACAAGTAGCATGCATAAGTTGAGAAAAGATATTCACGGCAATTTAGTAACCTTGAACTTTCTGGACAAATTTATGTATCATATCAATTACCGGAATGAACCAAGTGCAATTTAAGAGGAAAATAGAATCATTCTATCTTCCAAGAATTGCATTGTCAGTGTTCATATACCTGAAATAGTGAGCCCAAGAGGGACATAAACATCCTTTGATACCAGACAATGCAGTAACTTTTTTTTTATATGAACACTGAAATTCTATACAAAGTATTCTACTTCATGATGACAGGAACTACATTTGGTGATGCCTTTTTTTTCTGCTCTTGATATGCTTTTAATTTATAATCTTCAGATCTGTGAATGTCCCGTGCTCTTTGCTCGACTGGAAGCTCTTAATATCTCTGGAAACCGTCTCACTGATGCATGTGGATCTTACCTTTCAACCATATTGGAAAGCTGCAGAGGTAAGTTTCTGGCTTTTAATACTTTTAGCAAATGATTATTAATGTGCTTTCCTTTAATTCTATTTTGATACACCCTGTACACCTACAGGGGTTGAGCAAGGGCTTTGTTGACTTGATCTGTGTCTAACATCAACTGTGCATGCTTGAAGATGTTAGCATTTGCATTCCCTCTCATATCTTTATTTGTTTTGCTCATAATGCTCCTTTTGTTTTGTAGCCCTATACAGTTTGAATATTGAGCGTTGTTCCATAACAACAAGAACAATTCAAAAGGTGGCTGATGCACTAAATGAGAGCTCAGTCCTGGCACAACTTTCTATAGGTGCACTCTATTTGTCTCATTTACTATTTAATATCTTTCGTTTATTTCTTTTTTATTGTCTACTTAATCTGTACTTCAACAGGATATAATAACCCTATATCTGGAAATGCTATCATTAATCTACTAGCCAAACTTGCCACCCTGAAAAGGTTTATATCAATTCAACTCCATATTCTGAAATACTTTTCACCTATATATATCTACATAATTAACGAGTGAGATTCAGCTTCTGAACAAGTACTCAAACTCTTGAATTTTTCTTGTTTGTAGTTTTTCAGCACTGAATCTGAGTGGGTTAAAGCTAACCAAGCCTGTTGTTGATAGTCTCTGCCAACTTGCTAAAACATCGTGTTTGTCACGGTTAATGCTTGGGAGCACTGGCATAGGAACTGTGAGTAATAGTTGACGTTCTGTGGAACTTGTGGTTGTACCTCCTGTTTTCTCTAATAATTGATATTGCTTGTAGGATGGGGCACTACAATTAACTGCTTCATTGTTCGAGGGGTCTCAAGAGTCTGTTAAACTTGACCTGTCATATTGTGGGCTAATGCCTGCATATACTCGTATACTCAGCACTGATACTCTGATTTGTGGTATTCTTGAGCTGAACCTTGCTGGAAATCCTATTATGCAAGAGGTTTGCTCTTTATTGAATTTATGATAATCACATGTTTTCTGACGTTAAACTTGCTATTTTTGCTCTTTAGCTCGGTTTGCCTCTTGATAAAATGTTTCTGGATTGAAAAGTAAATAGCATGGTACTTGATGTGTAGCTAACAGTTTCTCGATACACTGTCTTCATATTACGAACAGTTAATATTGTTAGAGAATAATATAACATATTCTGGGGCCTCACCTACGAGCTTAAGCTTTTAGGTGAGATGGTTCCTTAACAGGTCAACACTGAAATGTTGTTGGAGTGAGGACGAGAAGGACGAGGAAGCTGAAGGGAAGTAGTTCTCTTCAGCAAAATTTTTTTTCTTCAATGGTTTCTTAACATGGTATCAGAGCCTTGTTGACCCAGCGGTCACGAGTTCAAATCTCACCACCCCCATTCTATTTGATAAAAATCAAGCACAAGGTAGAGTGGGCCTGTGTGCAAGTTTCAAGCCCAAAGGGCTTTCGCTTGAGGGGGGGTGTTAGAGAATAATATAACATATTCTGGGGCCTCACCTACGAGCTTAAGCTTTTAGGTGAGATGGTTCCTTAACAAATATAACATAAACATCCCCTATTGTAAGACATTTTGACTCCATGTAGATGAACTTGATTTTGGTGGTTCAATTATATTTGGTCTATATGATTGACTCAATTTGTTTGAGATCCTTGTTTCTTGCTTAAGCATTTCAGGTGAGCTTGAGCTTGATTTTCTTAATTTAAAGTCATTTCTAAACCTTATATTTTCTATTTGCCTAAAAGTTGCTGGCTCTGAGTACATATTCAGAATCTGTTCTGAGTAGATGTGAATTCATTGATCTCTTATGAGCGAAAGAACAACAAAAGATACACCTACTCCATGTATTTTTGCCACAAGAAACCTGTTTCATCGACTTTCTGAGGTCAGCTCCATGTTGCCAATCCACTATCTGAGGTCACCTCTTATGAAGTGGATTGTGTGAGCTATTCATAATAAATTGCTCTTAGCAAGAACTTTGCCAAATTCTATCTGCTTTATGCTATCATGTTTTTTTTCTTTTTCCCTGTGGAATCGAAATTCAGATGCTTGATCTGAAGTTCTGTAAATTTGAGCTAACTTGATTATGAATTATGGACGCAGGGTACAAATGCATTAGTGTCATTGCTTACAAATCCACGATCCTGTCTGAAAGTATTAGTCCTGGACAAATGTCAACTGGGGCTCACTGGGATTCTTCAAATGATTCAAGCACTTGGAGGTTCTTACAACCAACCCCAATTAATTACAAGAAAAAAAAATCCCTTGAACTGTTCATTTATGAATTATTATTAATTTCTTTCTTTTATCTTAACGAGTGCAGAAAATGATTATCTAGAAGAGCTCCATCTTGCTGATAATGCCAACCTGGAGAAAACATATATGCTACAGTACGAATCAACAAAAGGGAGCTCAGACATCTTGCAACCCCACTTAATCGAACCTGCGCAGCAGGGTGTCTGTGTTATGAACACTGAATGTAATCAACTTGAAGTGGCCGATAGTGAAGATGGTCCGATCAGGGAAGAAGCTGCTCCATCCGACTTTGATGATAGTTGCACAAGCTCATGTCAAAGGAATTCTTTGTTAGAATGCCAATTCATTCAAGAGCTTACAACTGCCATCAGCATGGCAAAGCAGCTGCAATTCATGGAATTGAGCAATAATGGCTTCACAACACAGGTTGCAAAAGCTTTGTACGCTGCCTGGTCATCTAGATTAGAAAATGGTTCGGCTTGGAGACACATCGAGGATCAGACAATCCATTTCTCGATGGAAACAAACAAATGTTGTCGGGTAAAACCCTGCTGCAGAAGGGATTGATTCATCGTTTCTGGAACTCCCGTTTATCTCTCAGCAGGTTATCATCAGCACTTTTGCAGCAAATACAAGGTTACTATACATAAACACAATCAACATCTTCGAGATTTTCAATGCTATACCGAGTGCCACTGTAGATATCAACATTTTTCTATGGATTTCTTTTATAGTTATTGATCGTTTTAATTTATGTATACACCTTCAGCTAAATAATACATAAGAACAGACACATAGTTGTGTGTAAACCTAGTCACGCAAATATTAAATGAAGCAGTTGACATGGGCAAATTATTTCTCGAATAATTTAGACGTTGCAACTCCGTTGAAATTTGAAAGTACATCTGATGATGGGCTGTAGTTTATGTTTCACTCTTTTAACCTTGAAGAATATTCTGATATGTGGAGCACTGGAAGGTGTTTACATCTCTACTTTAGGAGAGGTGTGCTGCTATCAGTTATACAATGCTTCAGCCATGGATAATGGACTAGGCTGACGAGAGGCTCGAGGCACTTTAAATAATATTATTTTTTCCTATTCATTCTTTTTTTTTCCCCTTTTCTATTCCCCACTACACCATATAGAAAATGTTATTTTGTAGCATTTTCCTTCCTCATCTCAGTTTCTTTTTTTCTTTATAAATTGTTTTTAATAATTATATCAAGATTTGAGAATCCCTTTGAATTCATGTGATCGCATGCTCCTTGTTGTGCATCTCAGAAACAAAGAGAGTTGGTGAAAGTACTAATATTTGCATCTTTTGATACTTAAATCCTAACTCCTTGGAGTCAAACAGGAAAGTAACATGGTGGGGGTGTCCGTCCAAGCCATGGAGTTCCAACGAAGATGTGAAGAAAAGTCCGAAGTCTTCAGGTATGAGAAGCTTAAAATACAATTGAGTGTTCAAAATTTTGGCCCAATCGAATTCTGGTTTGCAGTGATGGGCCCGTTGACGTACAAATCTACTAATATTTCCAGTTTTTAATGTAAGATCTAGTTTTATTTCTTTGTAAACTCTGCACGATCCAGAGGGTGCTAGCCTGCTAAGACTGCTTCCTAGCTAGTGTCATTGTTTGAGATGGTATTGAACATTATTTTTAAAAATATTGTTTATTAAAATAATACTTTTTATTTCTTAAAAATTATTTTTAATATTAATTTATAAAAATAATCTAAAACTATTTTTTAAGAAAATAATATAAAATATACAAAACACTCAAATGGACAAGGATTGTCACCCCCGATGCCCTCAGGGGCTGGTTCAGTAAACAATCTGCTCGATCGTCTCCAATGGAGTGTGGCTTGCATCATAGTTGTCAGACCCGGGGGGGCTGAATTATTGGGTCAAATTCTAAAGCAATTTATTTATTTTTGTTTAAGCAATGTTTTATTTTTTTAAAAAAAAAAGTTTACCAACGATCAGTTTAATTACTAAAATATAATCAGATCAATATTTTTTTATTTAACTTAAAACTCAACTTAAATCATGTTCTTGTTAGGTTGAACCGAATTTAATAATTATGAGTAATTGGATTGTATTTAGTAATAAGGAGTAGTAAACAAGTAAATGGTAGTATATTTGCATCTCAGTAACCCTACTATTGATACAAATATTTTAAATTTTCTATACATAAATTGAATCATCAAATATGTATATGGACGTGAAGGACACAATTTTCCCTATCAATTAGGAGAGTCACATCCAGCAGAGTTCAAAATCTATTAAGGAAGAGCAGTTTTAATTGCAATTTGTCCTCCTGGAAGAGCAGTTTTAATTGCAATTTGTCCTCCTATATATATATATATATATATATATATATATATATATATATATATATTGAGATAGTTCGAATGATCAAGGACACGTTTGGTTGTATAATTAAGGTCTTGTCATTGAGCAGAAAACATGTTGTGTGTAAAATACAAAAGAGAAAAGCCATGATTCTATCCCTTTGTATAAAACAAAAGCTTGAGTATTCAAGCTGGGCCACCCTCGTTCATCAATTCAAGGGATCATGGTCGTGTTTACTGTTCTGTGTGATCTATGCCATCCACGAGGCTCGATTTCTTCCTAATTTCTATCTTTTTCTTCTTTTTTTTGAAAATTTGAAGCAATAATTCCATCACCATTAAGAATTGTGCTGCAAATGATGCTTTGTTGTACATTGCTGCAGCATTGATCAATGCACCATCATGTAGTAGAAATTGATTGCCAAATTAGGTGTCATATACAATGCTTCTTCTTCAAGTTTTATAGCTTTAGCTTGCAAAATATGAATAGAAGGATATACTACAATGAATATAGCATAATTTTTGGAGAAATTTGCTCTACATTATAGCTAATTATGAACCCTAATTCCTCTGTAATTATCCTGGACTGAAGATACTTTGGATCATGGCTAAATCTACCTTTAGTTTCTTTCTGATGAACTTTGATATACTTCACTCTACTTTCACTATGCTTCAACATACTTTAAAATAAAATAAAACCAGAATGATAAATAGATGGGCAAGTATTACTAAGTTAAAATGATGGATGATAAATGTACAAAAATTCAAAGTTCGTCCAATTTTCTATGATGACTAATACATAGTGTATCTTCAATTAAAAAAATTTAAATGCATTATAATAGTTTTTTTTCCTACCTGAGAGTGAAATAACTTATTATTTATTTTAATTCATTTTTAAGGTGATTAGTAATATAAGAAGAGTTCCATTTAGAAACTAGAATTCAAAATTTGTTTTTATATAAAATCAAGTGTTACTTTGGACCAACTTTCTCATTCTAAAACTAATTTCATCAGAAATAGAATATCTATATATAAATATTAGAAGATTCATGGGAATTTCATTTCTCGTAATTTGATTTGTTAATTAAACTCCAAGTGATAAAATCCATATTAATTACCATTATCATAAGAATTGTAGATAGAAACTAGGGCTCAGAATCCAGCCTCAAGAGGTCTTTAACCTAGCAACATATTACATATCTGATTATGTGCTTTTCACCACAAATTAATCGAATTATTTAGTAGATTAAGAAAAGGTGTTAAGACTTGAAAGAGCCTAATAAAGAATAACTTTTTTGGTATTTTAATTGGAATATTGCCTTGGAACAGGAGACATGTTGACTCGTCAATTAAAAGAAAATCCAAGCAGAAAGATAACCCTTGTTTTTTATATATCCCATTTATATTTTAAAAAATAAAGTACTTTCTCCTTGTATTATTTTCGTGCCCCGCTAGAGCTTTTTGCAATGAACTCAAGAGAATTAAATCCGGGATTCATGATGATTAAAGAGTTTTGCAAAATCAACCAAAAGAGAGCAAATTAAATCTAATTAAAGTGTAGAACATGAAATAGATGGGATCAAACTATATTAAAATTAGAGAAGAGCTACCTTTATTTTTGTAGCCTAAAATTTATATTAACTAAAACAAAGTTAAAATAAGAAGCAAAGATAAAAATTTGTACAGAGACGTGGCATGATGGCATTGCGATCTGCACAACAGGTCTCGAATTTGAGTTAAGACGTGTATTATTTACAAGAGTTTAGGACAAATAAGATTTTACTCGCTCACATATACTTACAAAGTGTGCTTTCCAAGAAGGTGGGTTTTCTTACATCCAAAAAAAAGTTAAAATATAATACCCAGGAATTAAGAGGGACTACTCTTCATTGCATAGTAAAAATTCCAAAAGAACCAAAGTTAAAATAAATAAATAAATAGACAATGAGGGTCGGATCACCTTCTTTCTTCTCACCTATATATGCACATATCTTATTTATGTTATACTAAATCAATAAAGGCTAAAATCCAATAATATAATAATAATAATAATAATAATAATAGGTGGTGAAACAACATTCTTTCATTTATTTTTTCTAGAATCTTAAAGGCAATTCATGGTTATAATTGTAAAACATGGACAAATCAAATAATGAAGCATGCGAGTAGAGCCAATTCCACGAAGATCACTCATACCTCACTAGTCTTATCTTTCTCTTACATTTGAGCATCGTCATGACTTCAAATCATATCCACTTGTCAATTCATAGTTTCAATAATTTCTATATCAAAAACCTATATTAGAACATCTGGTTGTCAACCAAGAATATATTATTTCACAAGAGATAATTATAGAGTATCGCAAAAGAATTATAGAGGGTATCTCATGATTGTAATCTCCTTGATGTATATACGATTGTACTGGAAAATTATTGTAAATTTCTCATTTCTATAACATATAACACGCTTCAAAGCATACACCTTTGTGTGTGTATAGTCCCTAAAAAACATGATATGATAAAAAAGGGATTATAATCTGCACAGCAGTATTTGAATTCGAGTTAAAACGTGTACCTCTTATAAGAATTTGAGACAATCAAAATTTTACTCATTTACTTTAACCCATAAAATATACTTTCCAGGGATGGAGTTTCCTCGAATCTATATATATATATATATATATATATATATATGAAAGAACTTGACTAGAGTAATTTAAGGGAAAGAGTTGTTGGGAAGTCTCCATTTGAGTCTGAAACTACATTGAAAAACAGATTATATCTTTGCCTTATTCTGTTTGTTTTTCGTCGAGAAAACAAAATAGATTTTTGCTTCGTTCGTCAATAAGTCAAGAAATTCGTTTTTTTAAGACCTGATTTATGTACCATTATGTTAGATGTCATTGGTGTGATAGTGTTATAGTATGGTGATTTTTTAGATTTATTTTTATTTATCTTTTTTATATAATTAAAATATGTATTTATACAAAAATAAAAATTTTAATCTTATAAAAATATATTTTGTTAGATGAATTATTTTTTTATTCACATTTTTTATTTAACTAAAATATATCTTTTTTATTGGTAGTGTATATTTTATTAGATGAAATTAAAATATATTTTTTTAAATTCAATCATTGGAAATAATTTATATATCTTTAATATAAACCTCATTTTATTTTTTAATCATCTTTTAAAACAAAAAACATGGTTGTTGTTGTTTTTATCAAAGACACTTCTGTTTGTTTGTTTGTTTTTTAAAAAAAGAATATCATGAAGAGAATTTCAATAAAAAAGAACATCACAAATTATGTCTAGGTATTTTGTATGCAATTAAATAAAAAATAATCTAAACACTTGCTGATCTCGATGATAATAATAATAATAACAATAACAATAATAATAATAATAATAATAATAATAATAATATCCTTACACAACGTTGTAAGTTTCTAATTAGTTAATTGTGGTGATTGCAACCTCAAATTAATGCTAATTTTTTAATTGACTCTTTTTGGTCAACATTTTCCATTTCAGAAACATATAATATGATCACGTGAAAATGGGGTAAATTAAATCTTTATTTGATGTTTAATTTGATAAACGGTTAATAATCTAAAAACAAAATCTATCTATATATTTAAAATATTGGTCAATGTTTTTGCGAAAACAAAGTCCAATTAAAAAATCAAATATATTAAAAGAAGTTTATCCTCTAAATGTCATTAGAAGCTACTATGGGCCCTAAAGAACACAAAAAAATTTGGTGTAATCATGGTAATTTAACTGAGTTTGTTACATCAATGGGCCTCCCTTAAATTCTTGAAATTAATTAACGAAATCACCCACAAATATTACATCATCTTTGTAAAGTTCTTGAAAGGGATGAAGCTAAGAATTTTTTACATCAAGTAACAGCAGTCTTAGCATAAGAAAATGTCCATCAATTGCCATCTTTAACCGACAAAACGTGGTTGTGGGATAGAAACTAATGATTAACATGATTTCTTGTAGCAAATAATTCATGGGGGTTTCTCCTATTCCATTTTTATATACCTTTTTTCTTTTCTTTTCTTTTCTTTTCTAAGTTGTTCATGGGCTATGATTTGTTGTTTTGGTGCATCGCCCATCATTGTACTTCTAGCTCTCTTTTTTTCTTTCTTGCAAAACCTTTTGGGTGCTCATAAATTACTTTTTGCCATGAAACCGGGAAAAGAATTGGAGTCGTATTCGAGCCACAGTCAAGGGAGTTGTAAAACAATTGAGAAAAATATTCAATCAAGGGTCCCTGCCAATTTCACATCAAACTTGTGAGCTATAAGTAAAAATGCCAAGAAAGTCTCGTCACACCATGAAATAGATATAGTGTTGTGAGCGTGTGTGTTAGTTTCACTAGTGAAATTACTTGGTAATTGGTTAGATAAAAATATGTTTTGGATGTAAAAAAATTATATATTAAGTATTGTTTATATATTTTCTATTTACACTTACGGTTTTGATTATGAACTCACAATTTCATGTATATAAAGGGAAGAAATTACAAATATTAAGACAATGATATTTTTTATCGATCTTAGTCAACTTGAGTTATCCTGCTAAATTTACAACTCGAATCATATATTCTTCAAGACTTGATAGCATCGAATTTCTAAAAAAAGATTATAATATACATTATGAAAAAGGCAAGTGAATAGATTAGGAAAAAGGCAAGAATCTATTTTGTTTTCTCGACGAAAAACAAATAGAATAAGGCAAAGTACAAGTGCAAAATACACATCTATTTGTATTCCTTTTACATTATGTTTTTTAACATCTTTCAAGCTTATTTCAACATATTGAAAGTTATTTATAATATTTTAAATTAAATAAATTTAAACTAAAAAATAGATTACGCCATAAAAAAAACCCATATATATATATATATATATATATATAAGGTCTACTACATCATTGTTTATAATCCAACCATTATTATGTTTGTCAAAAATGCGAAGAGGGTTTGGCCCTAAAAATCCATTTCTACCCACTTTCATATATAACCACCCAACAACTCAAAACATCAAACAATCACTTAATATATAAAAATTAATTGAATAAAAAAAAACCCATACTTGATCTACTTTGAGCACATGTTTAGAGGGAGAAACAACTTTCATTGATCTATTTTTGAGGAAAAAAAGCTCATTAACACAGATTTTTAGTGATTGGATTGTAGTCAAACAATAATATCATTGTTTCAAAGTAAATTTATCTTATATCTAAACAAACAACTTTAAAATAAACAAAATGAGAATTTTAAAATCTTTGTGCTTGAGCATGTGTTTTCCTTGTCTTTACATTATGTTCCTTTCACTTTAGAATTTTTACATGTTTTCTATTTTTAAATTCCCATCCTATGAGATAACTAAATAAAATTCTTCAAGGAACGACTTTATTCTTGCATTGGATGTGTGTATATTTTGTCAAAGTAAAAATTAAAACTATAAGAAAGCAATTTGCTTGCTGACCGGCAAGTAAATTAATAATTCAGAACAACAAAATTCAACGCAAAATGATTAAATTTTCAATAAAGAATATGATATGCTATCCAAATCTTGACTGCGTGAAGAAAATGAATATCAAGCTCGAATGTGTTTCAACTTCAGATTTTCAACACCTTTCATTGTAGCTTGGTAGCCACTGAACTAGGTCTAATTTTCTAATTTTCAGACTTCCTTGTTAGCATCGTATAAGTAAGTGTATGACAAGGACAACACCTTAACAGATACAGATAAGTAGCTAAATTTAAAATAAAAAAAAAACAAAACCTTCCTATTTTCAATAAAACTAAGACACATATTAAAATCTAATCGATGTTATTTAGTGTAAAATGCTCAAATTCATATAGCAAGCGATCCATTAATGGTATTTAAAATCTAAAACACTCAAATCCATACGATAAAGAGGCTAATTATAGCTTTTTAAAAACGATAAAACGATTAATATAATAAATTTTAATCCTAATGTCTAACAATCGCATTCTATATTTTTTCCCTCTTATCTTAATAATCGTGGATGTTGAGGCAGTGGAACAACAACAGGGTAAAGAAACAATTGAATTAATTCTGTATATATTTTTTTATATTCTTAAATTATGTCTAACTATAAAGCATAAAAGCCGTGATCCACATTTAGTGGGATTTAACCTAGACTAATTTAGAAAGTAAATATATTACATTAATGATTCTTAATATTTAATATCTTATGACCCCGTCTGTGGCTCCTTTGAAAATTAGGTCTTGAATTTGAGTTCATCTTCGAACATGTAATTAGCTTGAAATGGAACTTCTAAACTTAATCATACATTAGTAGCTATCTTTGGTTTTATTGAAAGGAGGATGATCAACGTTTACATGCTCGAAATTAGGACAGTAATAATGAGAATTACTTGTAATCATATCCTGCCAGCATCAAAACCGTGACATCTACAGAATTCTTTTTCTTTTTTCTTTTTTGATAAATCATTCTCCACTTATAATTGTCCTCTATCTCATTATTCCAAAATTCAATTTCCATGGAATCCAATGGAGTTGCAAATAACAGCCAAACAAGTGGATCCATCAGGACCCCTCCTTCCCTCGGCTCGACATGATCAAAGGGGAAAGCTTTGAGTTGATGGAGGCTTTTCGAGTCCTTTGCTATTTGTTATGATAACATGTTATGATATATATATCACAAATACAGAAAAAGCCCATAATCCCGCTAGCTCGCTTCACTATATATCCATGGGAGAAGAGGAAAAAAAAGAGATGGGCACTCGATCAGAAAGGTCCACTTCTCTCATCATTGCTTGAAAATTGGGTTAATCGATGATGAACACACACATATATGAATATGTACATTATTTTTTTTTTTGAGAAAATCTCATAAAACTCTCATACTCTTATAATAGATATACTCGACACTCATATCAAACACTTTATCATCACAATACTCCTCTTGAAAACATGTATCATGGATATACGTACGTACACGTGAATAATTTGGAAAGATTGATGGAGTGGATCGTTGTTTGCTATGGAAAATAAAATAAAATACAAGTGGAAGAAATGTAAAAAAAATTGGCTTGGTAGGGGGACATGTAAGCATTGATTTATACGTGCACATCAAATCAAGAAAAGCAAAGATTAACAACCGCGTCACATTGCTGCCCATGAGATTTCCTCTGCCTTGTATTCCATGGCAGTGAGCAAGATTTGTTGGAGGAAATAAATCACATGAGGCTTACCATTATAATATTTGGTGCAGCATTATTCAGTATTTAAATCAAGAAATTAAGTGTAAGAAACCTAATTTTCCTAGAGTTAATCCTTACTCGACCATTTTACGTAATATGACTATGGGATTTTTCCTTGTCAATGAATGAAGGTATACCAAATATTCAACTATAGAGAAAACTTGAGGGAAAAACTTGATTGGTGGACCGATCTAATTAGGTTTTGGTTGAATTAGAGCTGAAGCCTTTTAATGTCATTAAAAATCATTAAATTTAATTAAATGGCGTCGTTGAATTTCTTGATTAATATGACTTCAGAAGAAATTAATTGATTTGATGTAGTTCAAGCCATGGATACTAAAATCAAAATATATATACGTACCCTAAAGGAGAGCATAAATTATATAAATAAATAAATAACATAAATTTGCAATGAAGAAGGAAACTTCACTTCATCAACTCGTGAAATTTTGCATGTAATATTTTTTGTATTTATCTGTAATTAACCCACAAACAGAAACATGTATATATAAATAATAAAAAAAGAGTCTAATAATTAGACTTCTGTCATCAAGCTACTGATTTTGTCTACATTTGATGCACACCAAAATTACCAGCCAGTTTCTCCTCGTGAGTAAAGGAGAAACAATACATACTCAAAACATTTTCTTTTAGCAAACACTGTCAACAAACCTCTTCATCAATTAAAAAAGAGTTATACTACCCAGCAACCTCATATACACCACCCACCATCTCCTCCACAGTGTTTTTTCAAGAACAAAAAAAACGAATAGTCACCTGTTCTTCAAGAATTCTAAGTAATCTTCATGGCGATTTCCAACTCTGTAAGCCAATGTCATTGTGTCTCCTCGAAGGGCCAGAAGTCGGGATAGGTAGGTGTCTTGGCAAGAAATTGAAGAAATGACCCTTGTACTGGTCAGTTTCGGGCCTGGATTTGAAAACACGGGTGGACCTTGAACCAAGAGAGTACCCAACAAAGAAAATGAAGAACAAGAAGAGGAGACAGAGAAGTAGAGTTAGTTGTCTTCTACATGCAACCATCATGCAAAACCACAAGCGATGAAGAGAAAGAATGAAATATTCAGGAGGGCTTGTTGTTTAGGGTCTAACTTCGATGCGCAAAAGATGTCGAGAGCAGGAATCATGGGCTCCTCTGTATGTGTTCGCGTGTGAAGTTTAGAGAGAGAAAGGGAGGGAGGGAGGGAGGGAGAAAGGGAGGGAGGTGATTTTGAAAGAAAGATATCGGGTATGCTTTTGCAAGCAGAAAGCTGAGGAAATGTGAGGGCTGGATAAAAAGCTTTTGAATGGGGCTTGACGGGGGGGTTTTATTGAAAAAAAGAGAGAAAAAAGAAAATATATATATATCTATATATATGTGTGTGTGTGTGTGTGTGTGAAGCAAAATAGGAGAAAGATTAAAGAATTTAGAGGTAGGGGAAGGTTATGTTATGCCATCTTTTCTTGTGGTTAGGTGGTGTTTGGTCCCACTTGTTATTAATGGCCGACTGTAAGCTGGAATCGCAGCTGTAGTTTTAGGTCCCTGTAACAGCAAGACATGTCCTTTATTTGTCACCCTCCCCTACATTTGAAGAGCTCGTGCATTTCTTCTATTCCATGCTCTCTAATTTGGCAGCATATATATATATAAGGGTTTCTGGCCATGGCTATATTTTTTATTTAAAAATATATTCAAATGATATTTTTTTTGTTTTTTAAAAATTATTTTTGATATCAGCACATAAAAATATCTAAAAATACCAAAAAAAATTAATTTAAAGTGAAAATTAAAAAAAAATCATATTTTTCAAAAACATTTTTAAAATACGGTATCAAACACCCCCTAAATGGATAACAAGAAATTTTAAAAGAGGTTTATAAATTTTTATTTGATTAGTAAACCTACTCAAATTTTACTATAAATTTTTACAAATCAGGATTTTATAATAAAAGGGTCGGCTTATTATCAACCGAGTTAAGGAAAACCCTTTAATTAAACCTAGAACCTAGAATATAGTTTTTATTTTTTTTCCCATTTATTTTTATATTCTTTATTAATTAGGTTTTAGAGTTTAATTAGGTTTTTCTGTATAAATTGCTTGATTTGAGGTACATATTTTCTCAAGACCATAATTCATATTAATTAGAATTTATAAAACAAAGAAAAATCTGTACGGATTGTAACCTAGTACTTAGCACTTGAGAGACTTTGATTTCTTTTCTTTTGCTATAAGCTGCATGCCAGCTAAATAATATAGCTTAGAAAGAAAGAAAGAAAGTAATTAGATTATTGAGAGATGCATTTTGAGACCTTTTTAATCTCCTATTCAATTGCATATATATCCCCAGCTTTCATTAAAATTAACATTCCAATCAAATTTGATCAATTGTCAAACCTTTTTTTATCAGAATATGAGACAATTAATGTGCATGTATTTTCTTTCTGGGCTAATAATTTCAACTTCATTGGAGTTTTCTCCCCAAAATTAAAGCGATATGTATTTGTCTCATATCCAAAATGTTAAGAATCCAATTCCATTTTTTAAACCACAAGGTTTTGTGATGGTTTGTGAGTTCAGTTGAGATTGTATTTTAAAGTGTTTTTTTGTTTAAAAATATATTAAAATAATAATTTTAATTTTTTTAAAATTATTTTATATATCAACACATGAAAATGACGTAAGAACATCAAAAAAAATATTTTTTTTCAAAACCTTAGCTTTAAGAAAAATAATACGTGTATATATATTATAGTATTTCTTTCTGTCATGCCCATTCTCCGTAATCAAAGGGGACAGGACAGTGTGTCTTTGTGCACGAACAGTAAGTAAATAAACATCAGTGCCTTTTCACGTACAGTGGTATCGTACTAGAACAACCTATCGCCTCTCAAATCTATCTCCATCCCCTCCATTGTTTTAGCTTTTAAGTCTACCCTACGCTCGTCTTCTTGCAGGAGAGACGATTTCCAGAGAATAACGTTAAAGATCCATTCATGTTCATGGTCATGTCTGCTGTCTGATATTTGATCAGTCCCATATTGCTACAATATAAGGGATAATAGATGGTTTCCATTGGGCATCTGGTAGATATTGTGGCTCTTAGAAGAAGAAAACTGAAAGTGCTCCGATGAATACCTGAGAAAATCGTATGATCTCTGAACAGGTGAATCATGCAAGATCGACTCAGCTCTGGCCGGACCGGTGTGGTTTAAATGATAAATAAACGGCACGAGCTCCATTCACGGGAGATCTTAAATTCTTATTGGGTGGCTTAGGTCTTGGTGGACCATGTGCCTCTGCCAGGACCATGCCCAAACCTCTAAGGTTCGGTAAAGCTCCCATGGTTTTGCTGGTCGAAAATCATCTCTTCTAGGTCAATTTGTCCTTAACTCGATCCCAGCCGACTCATAAATGCAAAGTGAGATTAGGCACTGTGGTGTCTCGGTCAAATGTCAGCATTCTTTTGATTCAAGTATCCTGGCCCTGTGTGTCATGTTGATTGTTCAGTGAGAAAGGAAACCTTTAAACCCTAGAAATAAAAAGAATGGAAACCATTTGTCAAAGGTTCGCTTGAATTTATTCGCACCTGCCCCCGCAAGTACATATATACATATACATATACATATATACATATATATATATATATATATTCACAGGGGAAAGAAGAAGAAGAAGAAGAAGAAGAGATTACAAGTGTGAAAAGGTTTTTATAATATATGTATATTATTCGCACATAAACAAATAGCAATTAATGGTGAAAAAGATGAAGTAATCAAGTGGTTTTGGGGATTGATCCAAATTCACTCGAGGTAATTACATGCTACTTAACTGAGAGCTAGATGAGATCTGGTGTGAAAAGCTAAAGGTTTGGGTAAAAATCTTGAAAACTTAAAGGTGTTTCTTGATTTTTAACGGGAAAATGAAACTGTATGATTTATTCTTGGTACTTAAAGTGAAAGCAAGTAATCTATTCCCTTTTTATATATATTTTTTTTATATATATATATTTATAATAATTGGAATTTTTTCGTTAAACTAAATCTTTCTCGGATCAAGTTTTGTCGACTTCATTTATATTCAAATTAATTTAACATATTTATATAAAAAAAAAATGAAAATCTAAAGCCCGTTAGTATATTTTTTATAATGTAGGTGAGGTAGAAAATATTTTCTTATTTAGAAATGAATTAAAATGAATATTTTAAAATGAAAAAATCATTTTTTAAAAACTTTTTTTTTTCTTCCGAAAACTCCCTTTGGAATTCGTGGAATTCGAGACAGATACTGACAATTTGAATGAATAGAAGCATGAGTCATGAACATGTATGATATATTCATGGCAATCAATGGGACCTACAGCATTGCAAATTACGAAAGCCCCATTGGATATCTACTCTCTTTTTTCTTCCTAGAATACATTTATTAATGCCCTAAAGTCATAATTAAAGGAAATCGCATACAGTTCCTTGACTGGCTTTATTTTATTTATTTATCTATTTATGCATCAATGAAGTGTGTTTGGTACTCAAGGGATAATGTGGTTTTTAAAAATATATTAATTGATTTTTTTTATTTTTATATCAGTATTTTAAAATTAAAAAAACACTAAAAATAAATATTAATTTAAGTTAAAATATATTCTTAAAATGTACATAAATTTCCACAAAATAACAAGCACAGTTGGAGTTTTTTAAGACTGCCCCACTGATTTGATTGTGCTTGAGATGTTGGACATGGCCCCTCCTCACTGTTTCGTGTGGGGGTAAATATAAAAGGTTAAAACATTCAAGCTGTTTTATTTATCACCTGATTTTTTCTTTTCTTTTAAAGCCTTGTGATCTGTAAAGTAATGTAGCAATGTCAGCATCTACCATGCTATCATGGGGTTCGATTACGCTATATAATTACACGAATTAAATTAAAAAGTTTTTATAAAACAGTGAAAAATAAAGGGAGGTTGGCTGGCTAGATTATAACCAAAAAAAAAAAAAAAAACTTAGTAATAATGTGTTTTTAGTCTTTAAAAGACGTGATGTGATAAAAAAAACTTATGATATACATAACAAGTCTTTAAGGGGTGTAATGTGATAAAAAAAACTTACAATATACACAACAGATTTTGAGTTAAAATTAGAAAATATACTCTTTGTAAAAATTTAAGACTATCAAAATTTTACTGTTTCACTTAAATCTATAAAATAAATTTTTAAGAGTTGAGAATTCCTTGATCTAAAAAATATGTTTATATTTACTAGTGGAGTGCTGCTGAGATTTCTTGGACTTGAAAAAGTCAATCGAGGGGGAGAGAGTTTTGAGCCGGTTTGATTTTGTGCTTTTTTTTTTAGCTTTTCTAGGTTCACCATAATGGGGGCAAGCTTTAAGCGTTTTTAGTACCTTTTTTTCAACTTATTTCAATTTTGAACCCTATTTTCTGATTATTTTCTTGCATTTTTGGTCTGAAAACCTTTAAAGAGAGGATAAACGGTAGCAAGCAAGACAACAAAAAAGAAAAAAGGCTGGCTGGCTAGATTATGACCAAAAAAAAGAAGCAATCTTGATGTCAAACTTTTTATTTACTAGAGTAGTGTCCCTAATGTTTTTTGGACTATCATAGGGGATGAAAAGGTAAATTGAGGAGGTGGAGAGGGAGTTCTTAACTTATTTGATTTTGTATTTCTTAAGGTTTTATTGACTGGTAAGTTGATTTTATGGGGTTATAGAAGTGTTTATCTTACAGACATATCATTAAAACAAGCTGTATATAATTAAATTATTTTAAAAAAAAAATAGTTGGCACCACATTTGCATATATTTATAAAAACAAGCTGTAATTATAAAAACAAACCAGGTGAAGGAGAAGTTACTAAATGATCCGAAGACTCCTATTCAAGTTAGTCAAAATCACGAGCCAACTCGCAAACTCGTACGAGTTTGCGAGTTGGCTCCGAAAACCTGGTTGAACCGGTAGAAAAATTGAACCCGGTCAAACTCGGTCAAAATCGAGTTGACTCGTAAAATCAGACCGAATCGATCTGATTTTACGATCCAGAATTTTCATTATTTTAAAACCAAATTTTGCACTGATTTATTTAATTAACTCTTATATTTATACACAAAAAAAATTACCTTCTTATTTCTCTTAAAGAAGGAAACACTTGAGAGTTAACACTCTCGGCTTCTCCCCTATATTTAAAAGGAGAGGAATTGAGACAACATTGCATTTGTCCGATGTGGGACAAATGCAATTTGTCCACTCTACAGCCGAGAGTCTCTCGGCTGTATTTAAAGTTCTCTCGATTGAGAGAACATTGTGGTTGTCCAAAGTTCTCGGACAAATTATATATATATAATGTTTTTAATATATATATTAAAAAAATTATAAAAAATATATATTATAAAAAAATAAAATTGTTGTGTTGATTTTATAAAAAATAAAAATTATATATATATCATGGAATCACTCTTGAAAATCAGTAATATTAACTTTAAAATTTATACTTAATTTTTTTAATTTTTACTTTAAATTAAAATTTTTTGATGTTTTACATCATTTTTATATCCTGATGTCAAAATAATTTGTTGGAGTTAGAGCTAGTACTAGTAATATTGATGTTGACTGTTGATACCAGTATTAGTAATTTAGTACTGATAATCCTTTCAATAATAATACTTTTGATAAATGTATTAAAAATAACGAGGAAAATGACAGACATGAGACTGATTTTAATTTATATAGCATATCATTAAAATATTTATTTTAAATATGTTTGTTTTTACCTAATGAAATTCTATTGACATAATTGTTTTGTAATGTGTTTTGAAGTTATTTTACATCATGTATGAACCTAAACTAATTAAGTTTTATGTCCATAATTATGCTATTTTGTACGGACATTTCGGGTACGATCTTTCTACGATTTTACGATCCGATCTTACGATCCGATTTTTCGGAGCCCTTTCCGATCCGTGTCAAAATCTCGATTTTGACTACCTTGCTCCTATTACTAGAAAAACCCTCTCATCTTGGCATCGGGAACAATATAGTCTTTTACTATGACATAATTGTATTTTTACAAATTTTAGGGGGGTAGATTGGTCATTTTGCTTTTTGAAGTAAAAATATAAATTTAACCCTTTAAAAAACAAATACTATGACTAAGATATATTTATTTAATATTTTTTTCTTTATTAAAATACATTTATGTTTATTTGTGTGTGTGTGTGTGTTTTGGTTCTACAACATTAATCAAACACATTATAATTATCTATAAAATGCTTTTTAATTAGAGGAGTCATATAATGAAAATAAAGCTGAGAGTATTGGAAAAATAATGCCTTTTAATTTATCGTAAATTGATTAATATACAAAATTCTTTTTTTTTTTTTTTAATAAACGTGGGAGTATTGGAAAAAATAATGAGAGGCAGGCAAAAGGATCAAAGTACAGGAGAAAACAAAAGGCAGGGAGGGCAAAAGAACAGCAAACACATAATAGTATTACACTGATGGCACACACTGTTCATAATTTTAGAAATATATACAATTTCTTCTATTATTATTATTATTATTATTATTATTATTATTATTTATTTTTTAAAAACAAGAGTAGATACAGATCAAAATCGTAGATCACATCAAGAAACTGGAACAAAAGTTTTATTAGAAAATTAATTAATTAATTTTTCTGACACCCATACATAGAAAAATAGTAAAAATAATATTTTTTTAAAGTTATATATATATATATATAAAATCTCAGACAATTTCAATATCATAGAAAGACAACTAGTACTTGAATCCTGACATGCAATTTCTTGGACTGATGATGGGGTGGACACACGTCATTTATGGTTGTCGGGAACTTTCACCAGCCTTTGACATTAAAACCCGAATTGTTGGACAACGTTGGTAAATACATATTTAATTACATGTCAGGATGCTTCCACGTTCCATCTATGGCAGAAATTTCTTGATTCTTGAGCTATGATTGAGGTAAATTGTTTCACTTTGTCCTTTGTATTATAGGACTGGTTGATTCTTTAGCTATGTTTTTCTGTATTTTTACTCAAATTAATGAAAATATCTCAACTGAATATATATAGTATCTTCCAGGTTCTATTTTTTTATTTTTTATTTTATTAATATGGATGATTGGGTTGATCTACGTGTATTTTAACTAATTTCAATGTCCCTGAAAGTGACTTTATAAATATATAGTGATCATGATATTAGCAATCATATGACTCGAATATAAAATTATAGAAAGAACAAATTTTTTAATTCTAAAATCTTACCATTAAATTACCTACTGATGGTTTCTAATTTCTTGAACTTGCTGGCTGGAGTGGCGAGGCATACATAACTCTCAATAATAAGAGAAAATGCCTCTTTTTTTCCTTTTTTTTTTTTTTTTAAGTTCCCTGGCCCAGCTCATTCAAAGAGGAGGCTTTTCCAGTACCATGTAAGTTACCCAGCCCATGTGACACATGTCCGTCAAACTTAATATTTAAGTTTATATATATGTAAATAAATAAATAAATAATTTTCATTTGACACTAATTATTAATCTGTATAAAACAATACATTAAGGTTCCGATTAAAAAATAAGTGGAAATAACTTTTTATTCAATCCATAAAGCTAAATCACTTGAACGAGATGTTGGCGTTGCAATACATGCTTTATTTTTATTTTCCAATATCCAAAGCAAATGATTTTTTTTTTTTTTTTTGATAACCGGGGTGTCCGGGCCAGTTTACGTGCACCACAACTAAATTCCCGGACCCACTGAACATCCTGCAAACCCAATGAGCATGTAAGGCATAGTGGGAGTGACAGACGTGCCTGACAAAACCTGAACTTAGGGTAAGAAAAAAAGAGAAATCTTTCTTGACCACCAGCCAAGACCCTGCTGGTGCAAATGATTATATTGATTACAAGGTTGGAGAACACTAACAATTATAGTAGTAGTGCAACGCTGCACTCAATTTATTATTATCATTGCTCATTTCTATGGATGGTGTCTTGCAAGCTAATTCAATCAATGCTTCTTCTTTTAAACTCGAGAAAAATCATCGTTTTGGCATCTCTACTTCACCAAAATTTTCAATTTGTTCTTAAAGGGTGTGACTTGATGATAAAAGTTTGTGATCTGTACAATCAATTTTGAATTAAAATCAGAGCGTGTATTCTTTATAAGAACCCGATACAACCAAAATTTTATTCGATTATCCGGATCCATAAAATATATTAATTTTTCTAAATATAAAGTTTCTTCGCATTAAAAAAGATAGCATGATAACCGTGTATCCTTGTCAAACTTGAATTCGTAGCCTTCCCGGCTCTTAAAAAAGAAAAAGAAAAACACGTAACTAAGTTCGAATTCGAAGATGAATAGGAACATGAATCATTTGCATGAAATTTGACTTTTGTGTGTGGAAAGCAAAGCAAATCAAATTATTTATAATATTGGACAAGCTTTGCTTCCACCACTGAAAATCATGTCCACTAGTAGTGCACTCGTGACATAAGAACCACCCATGAAAAATGGCAAATCGTCCACCATTACTGTTAAAAAGAGAGATTCACAAAGTGAATATATTGGGTACAGAAAGATTAGTGTATGTTTTGTTGACTAATTGTACACCAGTATTGTTAATTACGGGTGAGGAGAATCCAATTAGTACACAAATTCGTGGTGCCCTAAAAATATTTTCTCTCTGGCCGTTCATTTTCCTTTTTCTAGATTTGTTTTTCCACTTACTTTCTCCAACTTTAATCCTTGCTTAACAATATTCCAGACACAAGGGTTTGAAATATGATCGACCGGGGACTTAATGCATGAATCCCTTAAAAAGATAGAACAGCACTACTAAAAAGCAGAGCTGTTAGCAATGGATTTTAGCAACAGAATAATATTTAAACAAATATTGTATTTAGCCATAAAAAACCCATTTTAAATATGATTATTTTAAAGCTACAACGAATAATCCGTTGTTGATTGAAAAAACAAGGGTTTTAGCAATAAATTTTACGTATATAACATTTTAACAATGGATTTAAGCAAATGATTAATATTTAGATAAAGCAACGGATAGGTTCCGATGTAAAACCCGTTGCTAATATTTTTTAACAATGAATTCTAATAATTTAAAAAAAAAGTCTCCCCTTCTATATCTTGAGTTTAATTTGGGTTAAGTTTTTTTTTTTTTTTTTTATGATCGAGAACCAGATTTCATAGACTGAGATAAAATTCATGAGTCAAAAGCAATCTCTCTATACCAGAATTAGAGGATTCATGACAAGGAAATCCATTTTCATAGCCTGTTATTCAAAATTTTAATTCAATTCATGTCGATTTTCTAGAACCCAAAATCAATTTGCCGACTCCACGGACTAAAGAAAATAGTTTCATTGTCAAAGTATCATAAATCCCGTGCGAAGCAATTGGTCATGCATTCAACCAAACTAAATCAATGCGGAGAAAAAACATGGTGACTTACGTGCATGCCTTTTCTTTTTATTATTATTATTAACATGAGTGTATGAGTTAGTCTATGTGTATCTCGACTAATCTCACAAGACTTGAAGTTAATGACCATGTAAGTCTTCAGTGACCATCTTAGTAACAATCACAAGACTCGAACCTGAGATCACAAAGAGTCCCAAACTCTTACAACTGAGTTACCTACTAAATATTAAAGGTCACCATATTAGTAACCACTGAGGAGTAAATCCTTAGTCTCAAACTCTTACTACTGGAACACTTACTAGATATTAATAACCATCATATTAGTAATTATAAGACTCAAACTTTTAAAATAAATCTCTTAGTCTCAAGTTATTATCGCTGACCATGTACTATATGATTCATGACTATTCTTCCGATGAGAGTAGTCGGTTCCAATGCGAGGCCAGGAATTTTTTGCATAATTTGACTTTGAAATGGCAAGCAAATTGATAGGAACGGGGAGCAAGCATGCACACGAAAGTGGAAAATGTGGTGCTGGAAGGCCACAAGGTTAGGTCCGGTCAAACCATGCAATTGCTTGGGGTGACTCTAAGAGAGTCTTTGCCTTGGAAATTTTTGCTGCGAGTCCACAAGTGACAGCCACAAGCCGTAGAAAATCAGGAGTCTTTGTCATGCAAAATCTACCTACTTTGACATTGATAGCCTACTGATTTGATCATACACCACTTTTTTATTCTATGTTTGATTTTAGCTTTCGGTATGCTGACTATTGTTAGCGTTCATTGCGTTACAGTTATTAACTGATAATCATTGTTCATATTAACGGTGACCTAGCTATTTTTTTTTGAATTTTTTGAATTTTTTTTACTAGTTTATTGTGATTAATTGTTAAAAATGTTTTCCAGCCCACCTATTTTCACTTCTTCTCCTACTCTATCCCTTTCGTTTTCAATTCAAGAATCTTGGAAGATAAGAGAGAAGGTCGCTGAAGAATAACAAAAGAGAGAAAACAATTATCAATTGATTATATTTTAACAAAAAAAAAAATCAATTTCAGTTTAAACTAGGTTCTTTCGACAAGAAAAGGGCTATTAAGTTGTTTTTAGACCTTCATCTTGTCATAAAGAGCATATGAGAGTTAATGATTTTTTTTTTTCACAATATGAGTTTGTGTTTTTAGACGGATTTATTAGTGTTTTGATTTAAGAGATTGATTTATTGACATGAAAACATACAATTAAATGATCATTTCGAGCATTTTGAGAGAAAAATGCAATATGTGAAGACTTAAATGAAAGAGAAGAAACAATATTTAGGAAATAAATTAGGAATCTCTCATTGGAAGCATGGGCATGTTCATTTGACATCATTTTTTTTTTCATTATACTAATTATTTACCATCATAGTTAACTATATGATTATGTATTGGGTATCAAAATTAGAATGGACTATACTATTATTGTTAGACATAATTAATTACCCATCACATCCCTTCTTTGTTTGGGTACATAGAGTCTGTTTGAAAGTATGTTTGATGTTGTTTTTCAAAGTGTCTTTCGTTCAAATATGTATTAAGATGTTATTTTTATTTTTTAAAAATTATTTTTAATATTAGCCCATCAAAATAATTTAAAAACATTAATAAATCATTTTTTTTAAATATCATTTTTTTAAAACACAATACCAAACAAACACATAAACTTACAATTCGAAATACAAATGGAATCCTATGCAAACCCATCAAATTGATTAAATATTATTAGATTCTGTATATGTGAATGGGGGTTGGAATATATGATATCATAAACTCAGGCACCTTTAAAATCATATTGTAGTGGAAAACAAAATTATTGCTGAATAGTTCAATTATTATTTACTGTAGAATTAGTTGTAAATGATCATGTTCTACGAGTAGAGTAAAGGTCGCTTGTTAATTACACTTTATAGTATTCAGATTGCTTGCATTTCGTCTTTTCTTGTTTAGGTTTGGAACAGGATGAGCTCGTGCATGTAGATTTTGATTTTTAAAATTAATTGATTTTTTCCATTTATATATATATAAAAGCTAATTGAGAAGTGTTGGGAGCATAATTATCAAATTATAGGTTGCATGCTGCCGGGCTAACTTGTATTTATTCTAAAATGTCATTATTTTATAATAAAATTGTGATACGGGTGCTTTTAATACATATATTTTTTAATTTTTATATCAATAAATAAAAAATAAAAAAATATTAACTTATTTTTTTTAAAAATGTAGTTAAATCGCACTCACAAACCGTGCATATGCCAACCAAACTATAATCGAGGCAATATTTATGATAGTGGATGAAATCCAACACGAATTAGGTTTGAAGATGGAGAATTACCATGATTGAAACACAACTATGATTGTCACATCTAGAAATTTTACATGATTAAAGTGCGCACGCCCTGGATTGCTGCAATAATCACAAGCAATCCGGGAGTTTCTCTAAAAGCTCGAGGTAAAAAATGATGCCACTTTCCATATTATAAAGATACCCGGAAATAATGCCAGCAGAGTCTTGGTCTGGTGGTCAAGAAGGGTTTTTCCTTTTCTCCCACTTCAGGTTCAAGTTTTATCAGACATATCTATTATTTCCGTGGTGCCTTACATACGCATTGGACTTGCAGGATGTTCAATGGACCCAAGGATTAGTTGTGGTGCGCACAAGCTGACTCGGACACTTCAGTTATAAAAAAAATACTTGGAAATAATCATTAACCAGATGGTAATTTGATAATAGTTTGAGAATAAAATATTTATTTATTTGAAATATATGATTATTAATAGGATGATTATTGAAAATTTATATAGGAATTAACTTTAAAATTTATGAAATTAAATGAGATAAATACAAATTAATTCGAAAAATTACATTAATAAAAAAAAAACCCGGGAAAAAAACATGAACGCCAAGCTTTCTCGAGAAAAGAGAAAAAAAAGTTGATGTGGCCTGTTTGCTAGATGAGTCTTTCGGTGCTATTGCGATGGCGAATGATGCCTCTTACCTAGAGGTATGATAATGAGCTCTCAGCCCTAGGCTGCCACCGCACACGGACGTTTATCTATAATTCTATTTATAATTGATGAAAGAAAATAATAATAATTATTTTCCAGATGGCAGCCTAAGAAACCAGCATATTTCCAAGATAAAATTTCACTATAATTTTCGGACCTAGAAAATTAATAAATGTTTATTTAAATAATACTTTGCACTGTTAGAGAATAAAATAAATCATATTGTAAGGTCTCACTTATAAGTTTAAGCTTTTAGATGAGATGATTTTTTATTATGATATCAGAACCTTGTTGACCTAGCAGTCACGAGTTCAAATCTCACCACTCTCATTCTATTTGATAAGAACCAAGCATAAAGTGATGTGGACCTGCCTGTGCAAGTTTCAAATTTAAAGGGCTTTCATCTGAGAGGGTATGTTAAAAAATAATATAAATTATATTACGAAGCTTCACTTATAAGCTTAAGATTTTATATGAGATGATTATTAAGATAAAATATAAATAAATCTTTCGGGAAGTAGAGCGAGTTCTCTTCTATTTTTTAACGTGGTAGTGTTTGTCTTCTTCTTTTTTGATTGAAAAACATGAAAATATATTTTTTAGTTTTAATATAAATATAGAAAAAATATAAATAAATACTAAAAAATACCAGCTTAATATTTTTTGAAAAAATAAATATAATTTTAAAACAATTAAATTACGAAGAGGGAGGAGGAGGCAGGGAGAAGTAGAGCTGAAGGATAAAAAAGAAAAAACGAAAAGACAACAGCGTACAAAAGACGGCATCAAACGGAGTAAATTACTGTGGGTCCCCACGTTCCCCTCCTCATCGTACTCATCTATTTCCATGGAGTCCTCCTTCCTCTTCTCCCCACGTGTACCTTCTCCTCTCGTGCCAACCGTTCATCATATCTCATGATCAGAGTCCATGTCTCGTAATAAATTCTGAAAAAATAAGATTTTAAACATATATACAAATGAAATCTATCGGACTTGTGGATGTCATCTCATAAAGAGTTCTCAAACTCAATTTTAAATATATTTATTTTATTGGATTTTTTCTAGCTCTTTCCCCTTTCTGGATCGTTTTCTTATGATTCCATCATTTAATATGAAGTTTTATTTAATCTTACCCTTTAATATAGAGTTGATAATGAATCAAATTTTATACTTTTATATTATAATAAAAGCTCTTTAATATTTTTTATTTGATACTATACTTCAATATAGTAAATTATTTTTTATATGTTTTATTGTGCAATAAAATATTTATGATATGTTTTTCAGGTTCTATTGTTTGATATGATTTTTAATTTCTTTGGGTTTTTTTTAACTCTTTTTATCTTTTATTTTTTTATATCATTTCATCATTTAATATAAAATTTAATTTAATTATATCTTTGAAATTTTCAAACAAATGAATTTAAAATCTATACTATCAAAACAGTGAATTGAAGTTTTTGAAATTTAAACGGTTATATTATTATAGTGCCAAAACTAGCAAAATTAGCCCGCGCGTTGCGCCGGGCTTTTTATATATAGCAAACTGATTATTTATGTGGTAAACAAAAAATTTTTTAGTTGATAAATAGAGAATTGTAAATTTTAAATCATGCTATAATTTTTTTTATGTATTGAATTAGTTGATTATTGTTATAAGATCAAATACTCAGATAATAATTCAATTTAGAAATTTAAAAATTATAAGCGATAAAATTTATAAAAGATCAGCGAATTGTAATTTGAGTATTGCAAGACCATAATTGATTAATTATTTAGTATGTATTAATTGTTTTGATGGTTATTTAATTGGTTGATGTAAATCTGTAATCAATAAAATGAATGAAAGATGATTTTTTTTTGTCTTGAACTGAATGTGTTGATGGTTAAATATTTTTTAACAGTTACTAAGCAGTTAACTGGTTAATAGCAATATTATAATCGCTGAAATCTATTAAAGATAGATTATTTTTTGTTTGCATTGATCTGGTTGGTTGTTGACATTATTTTACTGGCTTGGAGAATAATTTAATCACAGTTTGGATGTGAATTATGTGTCGATTTAATTAACTCATAGATTGCAAAATTTCAATGTTTTGATTATCTGGTGTGTTTTAATTGGATTGATAATTATATAATCAGTTGGTCGAAAAAATGTAATAGATTATATTGATTAGAGATTTGTGTTCGCTGTAGTCAATTGAGAATTTGTTGGTGGTTGGTTTTGTTGTAATTGTGTGGTCGATCATCTAATTTTTCTTTATTCAGTTGTGTTTACTGGTTATGGAAATATTTTTTGTATCCATTTGTATGGTGAATTATTTGATTGTTTGGTGTGATATTTTTTTTGTTGTAGTTTATTGATCA